>JAVHLU010003083.1:0-13416 GCA_036785755.1 Colletotrichum ledebouriae
CTTACTTTAATACCCCTATAGGGGACTCTATAAGGTATAATAATATTAGAGCTAAGTAAGTAAACTTAGTAGTAGAAGTTTAGTAGGTTATTATATACCCTATAGAGTAGCCCTTCTTTAAGCAGGTTCTCCGTATTACTAAGGTAGAGGCAGCCTAGGCGGCCTAGGCCTATTAGGGGTTAGTAAGTACGGCTTGCGCTAACTGCTTTAATATAGAGAGAGCGTTGCTAACGACGGCATAGCTGCTAGTGGACGAAGCGGTAATAGAGGCGGTATTAGCAGCGCGGGTAGTGCGCAAGAGGAAAAGTCGATAGTTTCGTAGTCTATTAAATAATTAAAAACCACATTATTATTAATATAAAGTTAAAGATTATAAGGCTATAGGTATATATAAGTATAGCTATAGTTAGGAGAGTTATAATTACGTGACTAAAGGCTATATATTATTAGGAGGCGCGGAGTTAGAAGGTCTATTGCACTTAAGCAGGTAAAATCACTATGCAGTGGCCAGAGGCCAGGTTATATTATTTATTATCCCCCTTAGTTTTATAGAAAGTAGAGACTACTTATTAGAGAGTAATATTTAAGTAAGAGTTAATAAGGTATTATACCTCTATATTTATAAAGTAGAACGCCCCATTAATAACAATCTTATATCTTATTTATTATACCTAGGAGGTGTATTCCTTTTATTTACTTAAAGGCTTTAAAAATAGGAGTAATAGCTTTTAATATATAATACTAAGTATTACTAAGGCTTTATTAGTAGTACTTATAGGGGTTTCTATAGCTATATATTAACTATTCCCTTACTTAACCTCCTATAACTATTACTAGAGAGACTCTAGTATTACTATTAAATTAGCTTATAATAACTTATCTTAAGTTTTAGCTATATTATTATTAACTATCTTACTAATTAATAGGGAGTAGCACTCTACTTATTATTATTATTATTATAATAAGCTTAAATATATTAGGGGTTCGACCTAAGTTTATTTAATAATAAGTTATTATAATATTATTTATTTAAGCTAAAGAGGAAAAAGGGAGTTTTCTTGAGATTTCGCTAGTTTATAAGGAGCTACTAGGTAGGTCCTAGGTAAGCCCTAGATAGCTCCCTAAGGCGGTAAACCTAGGCAGAAGGCTAGGTAGGCTCGACCCGGGCATAGCTTATAATAATTAGGCCTCGTTTAAATAGTAGTATTATAACAGTCTCCTTAGTACGCCTATAGCTATACTAAGAGGGTAATAAGAGGTTTAGCGAAGTAGTAGTAAATAGAAATAATAAGGTAGTAAATAATAATAAATATAAGTATAAGTTATCTTAGTATAAAAGTCTTAGTCTCTTATATTCTATTCTACTAATACTATTTATAAGTAACAGATATTATATAATAGTAGCTATATACTACTATATAGTAATATCTACCCCTAAATAGGAAGAACTACTATCCTAGTAGTAAGTAATTCTATCTCTCTATAAACCTTCCCTATATTATAAGCTCCTTATTTAAAAATATTACTAATATTATCTACTTTATACTTCTTATTAAGCGTAGTCTTCTAAGGGGTAGTATAACTTATAGTAAGGGAAATAGGAGCGTGATTATAATTACGAATAAGGGTATAAAAATAAATAACCTTAATATAAAAAGCTTCTATATTATAGCTAACTTTTATTATAGCCTAAGTAATCTTATTACCTAGGATCTACTTAGTAACTATACTATTCTTAATATTAGTAAGGTAGTTAGTAATATTACTCTACCCTATAGCACTAAGAGCCTTAAACTTAGTTTTAAAAGTAGCGATATAAGGAATGAGTTAGTTATAAAGGCTAGTAGTTAGCTTATTAATACGCTTATTAGTAGTAGTAGTAGTCTTAGTAATGGTAGTAGCGCTATAGTAAGCTTTAGTAGTAGTAATATATATAGCGTTATTTATAGTATAAACGCTCTGGAGGCTAATAATAGTAGTAGGAGAAATAAGGTCTATATAATTAAAGATAATAAGAGCCCTAGTAATCTTAGTATTAAAAGTACTAAGGTAGTAAGAAATAAAAATAGCGAGGATAGCTATATAAGAAGGGAGAAAGTAAGTAAAGGTATTATTATTTTATATTATTATTATAGCGCGTCTATAAGTACTTTAGATATAGTAAACCCCGGGGTTAGAGGAGTTATTAGTAATAGTAATATAGCTACTAAAAAGCTTAGTAAGGTAGGTATTAACCTTAGCCTAGAGGGTAGAGTTAGGGAAGTAGTTAAAAAAGTTATAAGTAATAGGTTTAGTAGTATAATAAGTAATAAGGCCCTTAATATAGTATCTAGGAACGTTTAGCCAGGTATTAGTAGCTATAGTATTATTATTACTAACCTTAACCTCCTTATTATTATCCTTAGGGTCCTTATTACTGATAGTAGTCTTAAGAACGCTCTCCCCCTTAGAGTTAGTAGTATTAAGCTACTAGGGTTTCTAACTAATAAGGCTAGTAAGAGTAGGGCTAGTAGGAGTATTTATAGGGCTAATAAGAGGGTTTATAAGGTAATAGCTAGTATTTATAGCGCTATTAAAATCTATTTAGCTACTAGAGACTAGGTTATTAAAGCTAAAAGAATTACCTTCTAGGAGGGGAATATTACCCTAGGGGTAGGGAATAATAATATTAGGCTAGGGAGTATTACTAATATTAGTAAGGGTATTAAAAAAGCGCTAGTTAGATATTATAATAATAAGAAAGGTAGTAGGGGGGTAATAAAGAAAAACGAATAGAAAGAGAAAAATAAAAAAGCTAAAAAAATAAAACGTTAACGATATATATAAAGTTATAAATATAATATAAAGGTTAGAGGTAATAAATAAGTTAGATAAGTTAAAAGAATAGAGTTAATATATATATAAGTAAGCGGGAGGCGCTAGGCTTAAAATAAAAAGTTAGCTAAAAGATAGGTTAAAAGTAAAGTAAAAGCTATTATAGTAATATATATCTACTACGTAGGTTATAAGTATATTATTATAACAAATAATCTTATTATTAGAAGGTATAGGAACGTAATACCTCAATATTTAATAAAAACTAGTATAATACTCTCTTACTCTTATAAAAGGGAACTATTCTAGGGTAATAGTAGATAATAAAATTATATATAGCTTTAAAGAAGGTAATTATAATATTTAAAGAGGCCTTATAATAGGCTAGGTATAGTATTAGTATCCCTACTCCTTATTAATATAAAGAGGTATAACCTCCTTAAAGGTTTTAATTATATTACTAGTATAAATAAGTAGGCTTTTATATAGCTTCTAGGTATTCTTAGCTATAGAGTAACCCTTTTACTTAACGAGGTAGTAGATAGTTAGATTATACCTACGCTAGGTAATCTATTAATTAATAAGGTAATCTACTTTATACTCGTTATAACTATTAATAATAATAAGCTATAGGGGTACTAGTATCTAATAGAATAGATCTAGTCTCTTAGCTAGGTAGTAAAGCTATATAATATTAAGGACTAAGTAGATTCTCTATACTATAGGGAGATTAAGCTAGTAAGTAGTTAGGTTTACCTTAGTAAAGATATAAAAGGTTCTTACCTAGGTAGCTAACTACTTATGCTTTAAGTAGCTAGGGAGATAGTAGCTCTTACTAAGGTAAACCTAGACTAGATTACTAATATTAAATTCAATATCTATCTAGTAATAGTTATAATACTACTAGCAAATTCTATTAGTAGTATTAATAAAGCTAGCTACCTCCTTCTAATAAGTATACTTAACCATATTAATAGCTTCTATAGGGGTAGACTTATTAATTACTATATTAAGAATAGCTCTAGAATAGAAGCCTAGTATAACCTTATTTAGGGATTAGCTAATAGGAGCTAATAGGGTATTATTAAGGTTATACTAGAGGGAGGGGATAATCTTAACCTAGGGGGTATCTAGGTCTACTTATATATAATATTAGAGGGTAATTCTAATAGTTTAATTAGTCTACTCGCTTTATCTATTAGTTTAGGAGTAATATACTAGAGAGGAGGAGATTAACCTTTAGAGTAGAGAAAATAGCTTTTTATACTTTAGAAATAAACTTTAAGTTATAATTACTAATAATATATATAGGGATACCCTAGTTATATATAAGCTAGAAATAGATAAATACAAGTCCCTAGTCCTTTATAATATACTACTTATTGCTAGGGATTAATAGCTCCTTCTTAGAGAATTAATATATTTAGGTTATAAGGTAATTAAGGGTATTATAGCTTAATATAGCTTAGAAAGTACTTATAGAAGGTATAGGAGATAGGTTTATAATAAAGTTAATAGTTAATATATAATAGGGATAGGTTATAGGGTACCTAGAGGGGGTTTTTAGTTAACCCTATTCTCCTAGTAGCTAGGGTAGTAGTAGATATATATATAGTAGGTTTTTACTTTATTATCGAACTATATCCCTACTAACTCATAAAGTATTTAGTCAATACTAAAGTAGTACTTATTATTATATATAAGTTAGAGGATATTAAGTATAATAATATAAAGAATATAGAGCCTCTTTATATTATTAGAGTTAATATAAGAAAGGAGCTTATTATAAAAGATCTATAGTAATATTTAAAATCGCTAGGGGTAGTAGCCTTTAGCTATAGTATAGCGCTCCTCCTTAAGGGTAATATAGGGTATAACTATCTAGTAATACCTAGTATTATTGTTAGTAATATTATAGAAGATAGCGCTATACTAACTATTATTAGTATAGGATTTTCTAATCTAAGTAGAGAATTCTATATTAAGATAGATAATAGCTTTTATAATAAGTCCTATAGCTTTAGCGCTAGTAAACCTAGTAAAGTTAGATAAGTTATAATTAGTTATATATTTAGCGATATTATTATTAATATCTATAAGTTTATTAAATTTAGAGAAAGGCGAGGCTTAGCTAGATTATTAAAGGAGTAGTAGCTAGGCAAGGGTATTAGGAATAATATTTAGCTTCCCTAGTATATAAGTAACTTAAGGGTAAAACTAAGAAAAGTAATTAGTTATATTAATAAGCTTTAAGTTTATCTTAATAAGGTTAAGTATATAAAGAGAGGTATATATAAGAATACTATATATAGTAATATAATTAATAAGAATATTAATAGGCTAGTAGTTCGACTAGACGAGCTTATAGAGCTTCTAGTTAGCTTATATAATACTAGCTACTTCTGCCTTAATAGCTTAGAATTACTACTTAGTAGGTATAGTAATCTAGGAGAAGAATAAAATAGGGTATATATTAGCTATTTAGAGAGTAAAAAGATTAATCTTATTATTATTAAGCTTATCCTCTAGCTAAAAGACTATTATATTAAACCTGCTTTTATATATATCTAGCTTAATAAAGAGCCTTTTTTAAGGTTATAGTAATACCTAGCTACCTAGTAGTAGAGGTTCTCTTATAGGGTGCTTTATAACTTAAGTTCCTCTTCTATAGGTTTAAAGGTAACTTTAGAAAGATAGTAAGCTTAAGTCTACTTAGCTATACCTTATAGTAGCTTATTCTTATTATTGGAAAGGGTAGAGAGTATTATTTTATAGTAGTTAAGAGGTGCTATAATAATATTAAACTATAGTATATTATAGCGAAGCTAACCTACTATACTAAGATATCTCTGAAGTATAAGGAATAATAGCGGGTATAGGATATAGAGCAAACGCTATTAGTAAAATATTACCGAATTAGTAATAAATATATATCCTCTTAAGAAAACTCTATAAGCTAGAGACTTAGAAGGTTAAGTAATAGTTTAATATAACTATATATACCTACGTTCTAGTATTCTAGCCTTTCCTAGTTTAGGCTTATAGCTATACTCTTATAACTCTATTGCTTCTACCTCGATTTAAGAAACTAGCGCTAGTTAGAATATCTAAAACGAACTAGTAATAATATACTAATAAATTAGTAATAGAGTTCGATTATAATAAACTCCGGGCTAGGTATATAGAATATAACTAATAGGGTCTTAGCTAATATAATATAGGTCGCTCGCTAAGCTCTAAGATATAAGGAATATAGCGCAGATATTATACTAGGGGAATAGATAACCTTAGTAATAATATAATAGGAGAGATAATCCTAAGGGGGTAGGCCTAGTCCTAGATAGCGCTAGAGTAAATAGATCTACCCTCGCTTAGTAAATAAATAGTAAGTAGTAGCTAATAGGGTACCTCGCCTAAGACCCCCTAAGAAGCTAGCGTCTTAGGTATCCTTACCTAAGCGATAGGACTACTATAGAGATAATAGGAGAGTCTTATAGAGTAGATATATTTATAATAATAGTAGTATAAGGAATAAACTACTACCCTATTATAGGAACTTACTAACTACCTAGCGACGAGGTACCTATAGAGAGAATATAAGAAACCCCCTATATAATATATAACTATTATACTAGAAGTAAGGACTTTATTATAGACTAGGTTAGTAATTAGATCTAAGTAGTTAAAGATAGATACTAACTACGCGCTAGTAATATACTAGAGTAATAGGTCTAATAGGTACTTATAAAAATAAGCTTATTCCTATAGACCTAGTAGTAATACTATAGAGCTAGGCTAGAAGGAGACCTAGCTTAAGCTAACCTTATAGTATTCGTTTACTAATAATATATTAACTTAGAGCTTTAAGAGTAGAGGTATTATAAAAAGCTAGATATAATAAGGTAGAAGGAGATATAGTTATTAATATAGTTCTTTACTAAATAGTTAGTAATATATTAGAACTTAGGTATAGTTAGTATAAAAGATAGTAAGGCTAAGGCCTATATATTATACTTCTAACTAGCCCCCTTTTTATATAGGGAGCTTAAATAATAGAAAGTTAAAATATAGAGACTAAGGGATATAGCTATAGAAGCGGAATACCTATAAGAGATATATTACTAATAGGGTAGCGAGACCTTATAGAGCGAAAGTAGGAAGTGATATATAAGTAAAGAGTATATACTAAAGGTCCCCCTTATAGCGAGGGCGAGCTAAAGGGGGGGCTAGTAGAGCTCTAGCTATAGAACTACGCGAGGTATTTAGAGCTTAATACCTTACTAACTAGTTTATAATATATTATAGGGATCTAATAGGGGCTAGCCTACGTTTAGCTCTAATATATAACTTATAATATCTAACCCCTTAGTATACCTTAGCTATAAGAAGAAAGGGTATAGGAGGGTAGACTACCTAGATAAATAATAAAGTATAAATAAAATACTAATAAGATACTAAGCGTTTACTAAGAAAGCGAGGGTTAATATAATCTAATTTATAAGGGAGGTTAAGGAACTCGACCTATTAGAAAATAAATAAGCTAGGGGATTATACTAATAACCCCTATACTTATAATAAAACTAGATACCTTCCTAAGGGGAGATATTATAAAAGGATAGGTAATTATTCTCTAGAACGTTACTAAATAAGAAGTAGTAGTAAATATAAATTCCTATTCCTAAGTTAATATTATTAGTAGTTAACTAGTAAGATCCCTATAACTATAACCTATAGTAGCGCGCGCCCCTATATTAGAGGGGTTTAATAGGTCCTCTATAATAAGCTAGAATATATATTAGCTAACCTTCTTCCTTATTAACTTAAGGGGATAACTAAGGAAGATATAGTAACTCTTTACTAGGGCTCCCTACCCTAAAGGAGCAGGGGACCTCCTCTTATTATAATACTCTATAGGAAGAGAGGGTATTATAATTAATACCTAGACGAATACCTAGGGATATAAGCGCCTTAGTATTACTAAGCTATTAGTATATATATAAGAGGTTATTAAGAATAGCTAAAAGGCCTATATTATATATATTTTAGGGAATATTACCCCCTATAAGCTACTAATAGAGGCCCTAGGCGAAGAGGATACCTTAGAGAGCGAAGTAGAATTACTACTAGAGCTACTTAGTAAATAAGCAACATTTAATAAGTAGTTAGTAAAGGAATACCTAGCCTTAGAGGGCGCGGAATATACTATTAACTTAGTTAAAAGGAAGAAACCTCTATATAAGCCTATCTACTTACTAAATAAGTACTAGCTAGAGGAGCTCTACTGATATATTACTAATAACTAAGTAATAAAATAGATTTAACTCTTAATAAGTAAGGTAGGTACCCCTATTCTCTTTATACCTAAGAAGGATAGATCCTTATATCTTTATATAGATTATTAAAGCCTTAATAAGGTAATACTAAAGAACTAATATCTACTTCCCCTTATTAATAAGCTATTAAATAGGCTTTAGGGAGCGAAATAGATCTTAAAGATTAACCTTTAAGATATATACTATTATATCTATATTAAGCTAGAAGACTGCTAGAAGATAGCTTTTAGGACTTATTATAAGTACTTTAAATATATTATTATACTATTTAGACTTATAAACGCCCTAGTAATATTCTAGGCGTATATTTACTAAGCGCTCGCTAAGCTACTAGATACCTATTATATTACTTATATAAATAATATTATAATTTACTCTAAGATAAGAGAGTAGTATATAAAAGACTTTTACTAAGTACTCTATAAGCTTTACTAGTAAGCGCTATATATTAAGCTTAGTAAGTATAGGTTCTACTAATAATAAGTAGAGTTCCTAGGGTATATTATTATACCTAAAGGTATATTAATAGACTAAACCCGCGTCTAAGCTATTATTAAATAGAAGCTACCTAAGACCTATAGGGAGATCTAAGTCTTCCTAGGATTCTATAACTTCTACTATAAGTTTATTATAAGCTATTTAGGTATTATAACCCTTATAATATCCCTACTAAAAGGTAGTGAGAATAATAAGAAGGGAAGCGAATTTTACTAGCTAGAAAAGGCCTAATAAGCCTTTAAATAGCTCTAAGCTACCTTCTACTTAGTAACTATTCTCTAATATTAGGACCTAACTTGCGAAATAAGGGTTAAAATAGATATTTTTATAAAAGCTATATCTAATATCTTATTATAATATATTAATAGCTAGTAGTAACTAGTTACTTACTATTTATAGAAGCTTAGTAATACTAAGTAGTATTAGAGAGTAAGCTAATAGGAGCTTCTCGCTATAATTAAAAGCCTAGACTACTAGGCTTACTACTTTTAGGGTATATTAAAAAGGTTTATAGTTCTAATAGACTACTAGGTACTAAAGGGAGTTATTAGCGCGTTAGCGCGGGATCTTTAGGGAAGGCTTACTAAATAGGTATATAAACTCTTAGCGTTTAATTTTAACCTAGAGCATAGGTCGGGGGTTATAAACCTAATAGATAGGCTATCTAGGAGGCTAGATTATATAGAGGGGGAGGTAAAATATAATAATATACTCCTAACCCTAGCGAGGAAGCTAGGGTTTATTAGTAACTTACTAGTAGACCTCTAGATAAGTATTACTACTTTATAAGGTAATATAGAGACCTTAAGAGTATTTATTAATACTATAAGGGCTAGTATAAAATAACGCCCCTTCTAGACGGATAGCTCTAGGGGTAGAGACGTCTTAGTCTCTAGTTAGTATAGCGCTCTATAGCATACTAATATTACTATAACTATAATAGCTATAATAACCTAATGCTAAAAGGTAAGGGAAGATATAGAGAATACTTAGCGAGAGGTTACTAACCTAGAGGACTCGCTCAGAGCTAGGGTTACTATAGCATAGTAATATATCCTATACTAAGTTATAAGGGAGCTTATAATAAGTAAAACGGTATATAGTTAGTAACTCTCTAAAGTAATAAAAAGTCTTATCTATAGATTATAGGCTAACGACTTATACTACTAGACCTAATTAGAGAGGGTATATAAACCGGCTAGCGATTATAGGGGCTATATAATTAATAGCTATAGAACCTTATTCTATAAGGGAAGGTTAGAGATACCCTAGGAGAGGTCCCTAAGACTTAAAATCCTTTACTAATACTATGATAACTATAGGGCGGGTTATATAGGAGTAAATAAGACTACTAAGTTAATCTTAAGGAAGTTCTACTAGCTAAACTTAGCTATAGATATATATAATTATATTATAGGGTGCTATATATACTAAGGGATCCGGGTTCTAAGGTATAAGCCCTATAGAAAGTTATACCTACTACCCCTACTAGCGCACCTATTTTAGGAAATTAGTATAGACTTTATTACTAAACTACTACTAAGCTATTAGTATAAAGGCGGGGAGTATAACGTAGTTCTCGTTATTATATACTAAATAACTAAGTTCGCTATATTTATCCTAATAATAAAGCAGCTAATAGCTACTAAGTTAATATAGATTATTTATAAATAGGTAGAGTGCTGTTTTAATACCCTAGAGGGTATTATTAGTAACTAAGATAAGCTCCTTACTAGCTAATTTTAAGAGGAATTCATAAGAGAGAGGGCTATAAAGCGCCGCCTCTCTACTATATATTACCCCTAGACTAATAGGTAGTTTAAAAGGACGTATTAGATATTAGAAAAGTACCTATAAGTATATGCTAGTAACTCGCTATAAGAATAAGCTATCTAGTTACCTAAGGCTAAGTTTATATATAATAATAGTTACTATAGTACTACTAGCTACTCGCTAATAGAGGCTCTATATAGCTACTACCTACGTTATATAGAATATATAACCCCTGCGAATAGGGTTATAGTAGAAGGCGTAAGGGAGCGAATTAAATATATCTTAAGGCTTTATAAGAAGGCCTAGGAATAGTAGTAGAAGGCTACTAAGGTATAAGCTAAGTATTATAATACGAGGTATAAGGAATATACCTACTATTAGAGATAAGTTATTAAGCTATTAATAAAGAACTTCTAGTTTAAGAATAAAAACCTAGCGCCTAGGTTTATATAGGTAGCTATTATAGAACTAATTAGTATATAAGCTTATAGAGTTTATTTACTACTATAGTACTAAAGGATATATAATATATTCTTAGTTACCTTACTAGAACTATAGGATAATTACTAAATAAGTAGTAAAAGCTTACTTATATACCTAGAGCTTAAGGATAAGCTAGAGGAATAGCAGGTTAAAGAGATTATTATATAGTAAGGCGTTAGTAATAATATATAGTACTTAGTTAAGTAGGTAGGTTAGCCTATAGAATATAATATATAAGAACCTATAGAGAACTTAGTAAACGCGCACGAGGCTATTTATAAGTTTAATAAATAATATAAGAAGGCTTATAAGAAGTAGGATAACTAGCTACTAAAACTACTATAATAGGTTAGTAATTATAGACCACGAGACTATAAAATAGAACTTAGTTAGAAGCAAAACGTTAATTAAATTAAGCGGCGAATTATTACTAAAGCTATAGCGAAAAGGGGTATTATCTTATAAAAGGGGAAAAGAGCTAACTATTTAATTAGTTATTAACTTCTTAGGATAGCTATAGGGGTAACTACTATAACTGCTATAACTATAAGTAGTACTACTACGACTACTATAGCGACTAGTTACTAAACTAGCGCTATTAGTATCCCTATTATTACTACCTATAAGCTAATTACTAGCTAACTCGCTACTAGCGCTACTAGCTAACTTACTACTAGCGCTATTACCCGACTCGCTATTAGAACTATTACTATTAGAGATAGTAATAATAACCTTAGCTCTCTTAGTCTTCTTTGCTAACTCTTTACTACTACTTTAGCTATACTTAGTAGGGGTATTAAGATAGGAGGCGCAAGAGATAGGGCGAGTACTAGTAATAGTAATAAAATAAGAGGGGATATTATTAGTAATATACTTAGTAAGATTTTCCTAAAGCTCCTTATAAAACCTAGGGAAAAGGGCGATATTACGCTTATAAGCGCGCTTAGGGACTAGTTTTATTAAAGGGTTATTAAGTAGGTAGTTAATCTTATTATAGAGGTAGTTAATAGGACTATTATTATAAATATATACTAGCTAGATAGCGTTTAAGCGCTAAAGAATATTAATACTATTATAAAGGGTACTAACCTAAAACCTAGTAATTAGTAGGATATAATTAGCGAGGGAATAGTAAGGAATAGCCTATATAGACTAGGATATTAAGCGCGAGGTACTTATAGATAGAGGCGAGCTCCTAGAGCTAAAGCTACTCTATATTATAGCTATTACTACTAGTAATAGGATTATAAATAAGCTTAGTAATATACTTCTATACTACTATATAATTACTAAGCATAGCTAGAATATAATAATAATAAAGAGGGGTTAGGACGCTATTATACTCCTAGATCTAGATCTAGTAGAATATATTCTAAGTTATCTAAGCTATGCTTTAAAGCTCCTAAGGGACCTAGGAAATATTATTATATAGTAACCTATTAGTAAATTAATAGAGACTTATAGTAGTATATTTCTTCTTATTAAAGTTATAATAGATATACTTCTATATATACTTACTATATATATAGCGAAGGTAGATAATATCTTAATATATTTTATAAAGATAGCTAAGGTAAGAATAGCTATTATTAGTATTACTAATAAGATTACTAGAAAGGATCTTAGGATTATAGAGGTATTTTATAAGAACTACGCTTATATATATAATATAAGATATTATAGAGAGCTATTAGCGAGATACTAGAGAGGGATATAAGTAAGATTAAAAGAGAGAAGGGAAAGAACTTAATAATTATAGTAAAAGCTTATAAAATAAGTATTAAAATAGGAGAGGTAGCTAGACTAAAAAAGATTATAAAGAGGAGAAATTCTAACTAGGTTAGAAACCTTAAAAAGAAGATACCTTTTTATATTTTAAGTCGCTAGGTAATAAGGTAAAATAATTACTAGTTATATACTACTAAATAGTTATATAACTATTAGTAACTAATTAAAAAATAATAGTAATAATTAAAATTTAAGAATACTTATAACGCGCTAGGAAAATAAAAATACGTTATTTGCTATAACTACCTAGATCTAGCGCGGAGGGTAAGAGTAAATAATATAATAAAGGTATAGAGAAGCTGCTCTATAGTTAGTAGAAAGGGCTAGAACTAATAGGAACCAGAAAGACAACAAATAATATAGCTCTACCTATAAACGGATAAGAATATTAAGAGTAGGCTTAAAAGATATATAGAATAATTTATAGATCTAATTAAAAGAGATACTCCCTATTAGGCGTAGATTCGCTAAGAAATTACTAAAAAACGAGATATAGGGTTATTAAGATACTAATAGTAATAATAATAATACTCCCCTCCCCTCTACTATGCTCCTCTCCTCTATACTCTACTCTATAGTCTCCTTATAATAAGTTTATATGCTAAGGGAGTTTTCTAAAAGTTATATAGCTAAGTCTATCCTATTTTATTCTAATTATCCCCTTAAGACTCTTTATAATATTATAAAAGAGAGTCTTAAAAAATAAATAAAACTACTTTATAGAAAT
>JAVHLU010003084.1:0-13408 GCA_036785755.1 Colletotrichum ledebouriae
TGCGCGAGAGGAAAAGTCGATAGTTTCGTAGTCTATTAAATAATTAAAAACCACGTTATTATCGATATGAAGTTAAAGATCGTGAGGCTATAGGCACGTATAAGTGCGGCTATAGTTAGGAGAGGATTACGTGACCGAAGGCTATATATTATTAGGAGGCGCGGAGTTAGAAGGTCTATTACACTTAAGCAGGTAAAATCACTATGCAGTGGCCAGAGGCCTTAATAATATTATATTAAATAGCTTACCCCTAGATAGAGACCTAGGGTAGAAATTAAAAGTATAAATAAGAGCTAAGAAGAATATAATATTAGATCTTAGCGCCCTATTTATAAGCCTAACTATACTAAAGTCTTTAACTATTAAGTAAGGAATAAAGCTTATAAAAGCTTAATAAGAAGCTATCCTTAAGACTATTAATTATTTATAACCTAAAGAAAAGAAGCTTCTCTTAGCTATTCTTATTATAAAGGAGAAAGCTTTAGCTTAGGAATTTAAGTATTATAGCTCTATATACCCTTTTATTATACTTCTATAGATAATTTAAATAATACTATATAAGATATAATAAGTAAAAGGGATCCTAATATTAAGAGGATTAGAGTAGGATATTATTATAATTCTAAAGGATAGACTAAAGAAGGGAATCCTTAAGTAAGGTTATATAGCTTATAATAATCTATTCTTCCTTATATATAAGAAAGATAGTAAGATAAGACTTATTAACTTAATAACTAAGATAAATATAGTCATAATATAAGATATAATACTACCCCCTTTAGTAGACGAGCTTTTAGAGGACTTTACTATATATTAACTACTATTTCTATTAGACTTCTTTTTAAGATATAACTAAGTCCCCTTAGATCCTATAAGTAGCGATTTAATAGTATTTATAGTACCTATTAGATTACTATAGATATATATATTACTTTAAGGAGTAATAAGCTTAGTTACTAAGTTTATATACGTTATAATTAGGATCCTATATAACCTTATATCTAGCTACTATAAAGCCTTCTTTAATAATATTACTATTAAAGAACTAACTTTATAATATAATAAAGAAGAGATTAAGTCTTATCTAGGGATTTATAGATTTATTTTAAAGTATTTATAGAATATTAATAAGGTTCTAGTTAATTTAGAGCTAGCTAAGTATATAGTAATAGTAGCTAAGTTATAATAAGCCTAGGAAGTAGTAATAATTATTAGCTATATTTATAGTATTAAAAAGGATTATCTAGAGGGAATAAAGATAGTTAAGATCTATAAATAAGCTACTTATACTAATTTAATAGAGTTAAGGGCTTTCCTAGGGATTTTAATATTCTATAGATCCTAGGTAAAGGATTACTCTATTATAATAAAACTACTTACTAACTTATTTAAATAAGATAATTTATTTAATTAGGAGGAGAAGTAGTAAATAGCTATAAATACCTTAAAGATAATACTTATAGAGGCCCTAATCATTATTACTATAGATTATAGCCCTAAAGGAGGAGATATCTACCTTATAGTTAATATTAGTAATATAGGATAGGGTAGAATCCTAGGATAATTTATTAATAATTAGTATATAATCTCTCGCTTTAAGAGTAATACGTAAATAGGATTAGAATTATTATATAATACTAGGAAGAAGGAGCTATATAGTATTTTAAAAGCTTTAAAGAGGGTATATAACTATTTATATAGATAATACTTTATCTTAGAAATAGATATTTAAATATTAGTTATATAACTTAATAAAGTAGCTATAAACCTTCTAGGAGCCCTTATTATTTATTAGATTATATAGATTTAAACTTTTAACTTTAAAATATAATATATCTATAATACTTAGAATATAGTAATATATAGCTTATTATAAAAACCCTAAGGTCTTTCTAATATTATTAATAAAGAAGCTAAAGGAGAAATTAACTCCTAGATTAATTTATAGATCTTTTTTATAAATATAGAAGCTAGTCTCTTCTTTAATTACGCTTAACGCTATTGAGCTCAGAATTACGCCGCAGCCCCTTCGCAAAAAGACTATAACAAATTCACCTAGTTTATAAGTATAATTTAGGAAATACTATATAGGTATTTTAACCTATACCCTCTACTAGTTAAAGAAAATAATATAGGAACCCTATACGTTCCTACTACTTGTAAGCAAACCCTCTAAATATTACTATATAAAGTCGGATGCGCGCCGCACTAGGGCTAATTATATTAGAGCTGAACGGGCTACTAAGGCTCTCGTGGCAACGCCCTCGCTGAACCTTCTAGCAAGGTGCTGCGAAAGCCACTATACGAGATGACTCCTCAACCCACGCTTAACGCTATAATAATAAGTAATATATAGAGGAAGTCCTAGTAGGGAATATAGAGGTTCTTAGTAATATAATAAATATCCTAGATATTAGAAAGGGCTAGAACCGATAGGAACTAGAAAGATAAGAAATAATATAACTCTACCTATAAATAGGTAAGAATATTAAAAGGAGGCTTAGAAGATATAGAAAATAATTTATAGATCTAATTAAAAGAGATTATTTAAATTAAGCACGGATTTACTAAGAAAGATACTAGGAAACGAGGTATAGGATTATTAAGGTCTTAATTATAAGAATCTTTAAATAATAATAAAGTCCGCTACGCTCCTCTCCTCTACGCTCTACTCTATAGTCTTCCTATAATAGGCCTGTGCGCTAAGGGGGCTTTATCGAAAGCTACGCAGCTAAGTCTATCTCATCCTATCCCACTATTTACTCTAGTATTAAGAAGGGCCTTAAGATAAATACTATATCTATTATAAACTAGAACTAACTCTTTCTCTAGTAGTTTACTACTAATTAGTTATTATAGGTTAATAGATACTATTACTAATTACTAATCTCTTTAGGTCTCCCCTAATAAGAAGTCTACTTTTACTAGGGGCTCTAGTTTTCTACTAGCTCTAGGTTATTACTAGTAGCTTTAATAAGCTTAGTAATACTTATAATAGCTTTAGCCCTCTTATAGGGGCCATCCCGCGAGGTATAGCTAGTATTACTATAGATAAAATAGGCGCCCTAGTTATAGAGCTTGTTATATAAGGCCTTAGGGATATAACCCTAGTTAGTATAGGCTTAGGTACAGGGGTTTCCCCTGCTAGAGGGTTTAGTATAGGCTGCTAAGGTAGGGCCTTATATAGTAGTTTAGTTAGCTAAGCAGGTATTAGAAGGCGCTATAATATAAGCTATAGTATAAACCTAAGTAATATAATCTTAGAGGTTAAAGGCGCTATTTATATAATAAATAGAGCACTAGCTTTAGAGGGATATAAGTAGCTTCTTATAAAGTTTCTAGCTCTACTAGGACTCTAGGAGTTTAGCTTTATAAATAAGCTTAGTAAAAGTAGCTTATTTAACTTAGATATCCTTAAATAGGATAATAAGGGTATTAAGCTTTATCTAGGCCTCGTTATACTAAATTAAGTTAATAAAAATTTCTTTTAGCTCTTTAATAAGCTATTCTATTATAGTAATTTAAAATAAGTCCCTTTAAAGGAGAGGGGATAAGATATTATAAGTAGTTCCTCCTAGGCATAAGAGTATATACTTAAAGCGTTAGGACTTACTATAATACTCCCTATTATTAAGGTATATTTTAATATAAAAAGGCTAGGTATTAAACTTTAAGTACTTAGAATTAGTGCTCTTAATACTTATAAAAATAGGGACTTTAGGTATCTTAGTAGCCTAGGTACTATTACTACTAATAGTTAATAAGGGTAAGCTAGAGTAAACCTAACTCTTAAGGTATATTATTTAGTTAAAGATTACCTAAAGCATAGCGCTATAATTACTAGAGGGAGGGTTTATAAGGAGAGGTATAGTAGTTATATTATATTTAAAGCGCTAAAGCAAGGCCTTATTAGTATCTCTTACCTTATCCTACTCCTCTATAATAATAGTAATATTATATTAGGCCTAATTATACTCTTCTTAGTAATACTTAAGTATAATAGACTGCCTAGTATTATTACTAGTAGTATAGGTATTATTTAAATACTCCTAGAGCTCTTAATTCTTATATTCTAAGCGGAGGGTAGTATTATATAGTATATAAAAGTTATTACTTATAGTAATATATCTAGTATACAAGGCTTAAGACTTAGTACCTTACGTAGCTCTCTTTATAAGCTAGTCTTAAATCTAGGTAAGGGTTAACTTAGGGTTATTCTAAAATAGCTATATTATATCATTAAGGGTAAGGGTAATCTTTTAACCCTCGCCTAGGTATTTATAATTAATAATAAGGAGGTTAGGGAACTTTTATAATTTAGTAATAGCGCTCTAGGCTAGGCTCTTATATCCCTCTATATTAAGGTCTATAAGTAGGCTTTTAATAGGCTGCTTATATATAGGTTTATTTAGGTTAAAAACCTTTAGATCCTTATATAGGGGGGGATTATAATTAGGTAGTATAGTATAGCAGCGTTAAAAGGCCTTAATATAAGGCTTAAGGAGTCTTCTAGTATTACGTATAAATACTATTATAGCCTTATAACTATAACTAGCTAGTTAGATCTTATTTAGTACATTAGTATAAGGTAGAGGGAGGGGTATTAATTAAGTTCGGGTTAGTTAGGGTATAGATTAGTTAGCTTAGCGCTTAGTTAGGTACTATACTTGTATTACTTAATTAATAGGGTAGGGGTAATAATAGTTAATTAAGATATTGAGCTCGGAATTACGCTGCAGCCCCTTTTCAAAAAGACTATAACAAATTCACCTAGTTTATAGGCATAATTTAGGAAATACTATATAGGTATTTTAACCTATACCCTCTACTAGTTAAGGAAAATAATATAAGAACCCTATATATTCCTACTACTCGTAAGCAAACCCTCTAAATATTATAAAGTCGGACGCGCGCTATACTAGGGCTAATTATATTAGAGCTAAATAAGCTACTAAGGCTCTCGTAGTAACGCCCTCGCTAAACCTTCTAATAAGGTAAAAGCTACTATATAAAATAACTCCTTAACCTAAAAGGTTAACCTTCTAGTAAGATACTAAAAGTATTATAAATACTATTATATAAGAGGTAACTCCTTAACTAGAGAGGTCTTTCCTAAGAGGTTCTTATAGCTAGAAGTATAAGAAGCTCTGCTACTACGAGCAGGGCTTTATACCTCTCCCTTATCCTTATCCTTATCTCTATAACCTATAATAAATCCTTAACTATATTAGCACTAGACCCTATATATAAATATACTAAGCTTAAGCGAGGTATACCCTTTAGTATAAATAATATAGAGGGGATTACTAGAGAGTTTAACCTTAATATAATTAATAAAACCCGCTCCTTTATTAACTACTCTGCTATATATAGAGAGTATATTATTAATATAGCCCTTAAGAGGGCTTACCTTAATACCCCTATAGGGGACTTTATAAGGTATAATAGTATTAGAGCTAAGTAAGCCTACTTAGTAGTAGAAGTTTAGTAGGTTATTATATACCTTATAGAGTAGCCCTTCTTCGAGCAGGTCCTTTATATTACTAAGGTAGAGGTAGCCTAGGCGGCGAACGTTAGTAAGTATAGCTTGCGCTAACTGCTTTGATATAAAGAGAGCGTTACTAATAATAGCATAGTTCTAGCGGATAAAGCGGTGATAGAGGCGGTATTTAACGGCGGCGCGGGTAGTATATGAGAGGAAAAGTCGATAGTTTTGTAGTCTATTGAATAATTAAAACCACGTTATTATCCATGTGAAGTTAAAGATCGTGAGGCTGTCTAGTGTTATGATCACGTGACTGAAGGCTGTGTATTGTCAGGAGGCGCGGAGTTAGAAGGTCTATTGCACTTAAGCAGGTAAAATCACTATGCAGTGGCTAGAGGCCTTAATTAAGATATTATACTTCTATCTCTAGAGAATAGATAGATAAACGCAGAATAGTATTATAAATAGTAAATAAGCGAAGGTTAGCACGCTTTAATTACGCTATATCAAGTAGATTCTATACTAAAGGGGGAAAGTCTAACTATAGGCTAGCGTAGCTAGGGAAGGCTAAAGAGTCGCTTAGTAATCACGTGACCTGGAATTTAGATAGGTCTAACCTAGCGCTATAACAAAGGTAATAAGAATATATAAACCTAGTTTTAAGGTAATATTCCTAAGCTTATTAATAATATTAATTATAAAGGAGCGAGAAGTTAAACTTAGCTATAGTTATAACTATAATATCTTTAGAATTTAGATTATAAAATTTCCTTAATATTATTAAACTCCTTACTCCTCTTTACCTTATTCTTATACTTAATTCTATATTTATAGTACTTATAAATACTTAGATTATTATATAAGCAAGTCTCTTAAGTCTTATAAAAGAAGTAGTTAGTATAAGGAGTACTTAGTATAGAGATATACTTAAAGTATAGTTTATAAGTATAAATATTAGTTATAAGGCTCCTAGTAATATAAGCCTACTCTTTATAATAAATATAAGGTATTATATTATAACTACCTTAGGATTAAATAAATAAGCGATATATAGCTACTATATACTAAAAGACCTTTGTTCCTTATAATCTAGCGAGGAAAGTAGTAGAAGTATAGATAAAACCTTAATAATAAAAGTCTCTAGACCTCTTAGTTACTTTAAATATTTATTTAAAGTCCTATTTACTAAAGTAAGCTTTTTAGAAAGCTAGCCTTATTAGTTAAATAGTTTTATTAGAGAATATCTATAATATAAAAGCTACTTCTAAATATCTATTACTAGGGATATTAGGTTAAAGCTAAATAAAGCATATAGCTACTTAGGAATTATAATTATTAGCTAGAAAGTATAGGGATAATAATAAGGAGGGGAAGGAATACCTAAAGTTAGTTATAAAAATATTAAATAAAAAGAAGTATACTATTTTTCTTTATTTTAAATATAAGGATATTGGGATTAAGAACTTAGAGAGTTACTACTAATAGAATGTAATAAGAGCGAGGTTCATTAGTATTTTCAATACCTAAGATAAGAAAGTTATAATTAGCTATAATAAGAAGATATAATTTATAAATATAAGAGATAAAATATAAGGAAGCTAAGTTAAAATTAAATAATCAAGTAGAGGTAGTTTTTATAAGAAGAGAAATTGAAAATAGAGAATAGAGGAGGATATTTATTTAGTTTTATAATTAGAATACTTATTATAATAGCTATTACTAATATTATTTCCTTTATCTTTTCCCTATACATAACTACTCTAATTTACTATTCTATTTATTATAGGCTTTTTATCCTACGTCTTTTACTTTATTAAACCTAAGGAGCGTAAGGGAGGAGGGTTAATTATTCCTTCTATAAGCTACTAATAAATTACTATATTAATAAGGTAATTAATAGATATAAAAATATACTCCTAACTCCTCAAACTCTCTAGTTTCTCTCTTATATATTTATATATATATATATTCTTACTTTTAAGCTTAATTTATTTATTAATTATATAATATTAATTATATATTATAGCGTTTTCTTTACTTCTAACTTAATATCTATTTAGCTCCTTAGTTTATAAATTACTTATACCTCCTCTTTATTAACTTTTCCTCTAATATATTATTATAGAGAAGGTTATTCTGTATAATAATAAGGCTTTAAATACTTATTTCTAGGATTTAAGATCCTTAAACCTTCTCGTTATTAATATTAGGGTTTTAACTAAGCTTATATCTAATAAACTAAGTATAAGTAGGGTTTAAGTATAGGGATAAAATAATAGAGATATCCTAGGCTTTAGAACTCCTAATAAACTTAGTTATAAGCTTTAGCTAACTAAATATAGAACGCGCCCTCTAACTAGGATAAATAATATCCTTAGTTAGATAGACCTTTTCAATATAATATTAAATTATAACTTTATTAAGAATTAGAATAAGACCTTAGAAGTAATAGAGGGGATAATTCTCTCTTTATACTTATAATAAGTTATAGCTAGTATATTTTATACTATTAGTATACTTAAAATCATAACTCTAATATATACTAAGGATATTATAATAGTTACTTATTATTTTATAAGGCTTATTAAGCTTAGCTAACTACTTTATTATAATATCGTTAGAGGTATAGAAGATAACTTTAAAAATAGAGAAATAAGGGATTTTATAATTACTTAGATTAAAGCTAAGTCTCCTAATATATTCCTTATTAATCTATAAATACCTAAGTCTATTAAAGTAGTTATTATAAGTTTATTAATTAATTTATAAATTAGAAGAAGCTAGTTTTATAATGATTAGTAGTTAAGAATAGGAGTAGAAGGATAAATATAGATCTTAATATTTATTATTATAAGTCTTTTATTAGAAGGTAATATAAGAGAGACCTCAATAAGATACCTATACCTTATTAAACTTTAATATATAAACCCTCTACTATAAGCTTTAAGCTTATACTTTATTAATTAGCTTAGGTCTTTTATATGAATTAGAAGCTTTGTATTATTGAAATAGCTTATTAAGATAAGATATTAAGCCTAGATTAATTAATTATTAATAGCTTTTAGTAATAAAGGACCTCTAGAAAGATACTAGGTCTAACTTAAAGTAAATAGACTCTTATATAATTAATACTTTAAATTAAGAGATAAGGATATTAAGAAAAAGATATCTTAAGGAAATATTAAGTATTAAATAACTAAGTATACCGCTTAACTTAGAGATCTAGAAATTTCCTCTCTACATAAGATAGATATTAACCTACTAATACCTATAAACTCTAATTTATAAACTAGTTTAATAATTCCTTTTAATCTAGAAGAGCTAGATAGAGAGAAGGATTTATTAAAAGAATTAGATATCTAGAATATAGAAAGAAGGAATTAATATAAGAAGTATAAGAGGGATTATAATTAATAATAATCTATTAACTTTATAAAACTATTTATATTACCCTACTTAGCTCTTATTACCTTAAGATATATTATATTTAATCCTATATATAGCTTAGTAATATTTATTATAAAAAACCTAAGATGAACTCTATATTAAACGAAATTAAACCTATACTAGTAGTTCTATAATAGGTATAATAAAACTAGGCATCTATAAATTAGTTAATAACTTAATATAGAAAAGGGTTATCTATTAATACTTTAGCTTAAGTAGAATACTTGTTAGACCTCTATAATATATAAGGGAAGCTAATAAGATAAGAAGAGTTAGATAATTTAGAAGTTATAGCCCTCTTTATATATATAATTTAAAGTTATACTTATAGTATCTATACCCTAGTCTATAAACTAGCTTAGTAATCTAAGAAATAAATTAATAAAGCTTTTATAGTATTTAAGAGAGTAAAAGTAATAAACCTTCAGGATATTACTAGAGCTTTCTTCTTACTAAACTATAGTAATTATAACTAAGCTATAATCTTTATAAACTAATTCACTAACTACTACTTCTATTATAACTCTATATAGGATTAGAATAGTAATTAATACTTTATTAAGGTAATATAGGACCTTAATATATAGTATTATAAGATAGGAGCCCCTTAATAACTCTAAAAACTCTTATTAGTTAGCATTTATATAGTAGATTTAGTTTAATAGATAGATAGACTTATATATAGCCTCCAATATATTAAATAGGCTAGGGCTCTAATTTAAGAAGAATTAATATTACTATACTTTAGTAATATAACCTTAAGTAATAGTATTTTATTTACTAACTTATAGATTCCCTTAGTTAACTAATATATCTCTATAATTACCTTAGAGTTTTATAACTTTACTACTAATAATAATATAGCTTTATAAGATACCCTATTCAGGTAAGAACATTTAAGAAAGTACCTTTCTTCCCTCTATACCCTCTTACCCTTTTACTTATAAATAGTAATATAATAGACTTTAGGAATAATAATAATATTATACTATCCCCTATAGAGGATACTCCTTAACTAATTTATAGATTATTAGTATTATCTAGGTCTACCTTATCTAAAATACTAGATAAGGAGCTTAAATACCTTAGGTATTAACTTTAACTATAAGTCTTATAGACACTAGGTTAAGGTATAACTACTAAACTACGCCTAAGAACTAAAATTATAGATATATTATTATATCCTAAGCGACCTAATCCTTTAAATAAGCGTAATTATAATTATATAAACTATATCTAGTAGAGGGTTAATTAATAGGATTAGATTAAGTAGAATATACCTAAAGGAGCGTATTATTATAACTTTTTATACCTAGTATAATAAAGCGGATAGTTCTAGTTATAAACAAGATTAGAGTAGAATAAGGAGTATAATAAGGAGGAGGAGGTAATAAGGTTATTATTAAGATATAACTTATAGTAGAAGGTAGTTAAACCTAAGGGAGTATCTTAGTAATAGGATCGCCTACCTAGACGATATTATTAATAAAAAGGATCTATAAATAGAATCTAATTATAATTTTTTCAAATAGTTTTATTTACTTTTAAAACTTTTTTTTATAATATTATAAAGAGTCTTAAGGGGATAATTAGAAAAAGATAAGATAAACTTAGCTATATAGCATTTAAAAAGCTCCCTTAGTATATAGGCCTATTATAAGAGTATTATAGAGTAAGGCGTAGAGGAGGGAAGAGTAGTAGACTTTAGTATTATTTATATATTATTACTATTAGTACCTTAATAATCCTATACCTCGTTTTTTAATATTTCCTTAGTAGGTTTATACCTAATTAAGATAAGCTCTTTTAATTAGATCTATAAATTACTTTATATATTTTCTATGCTTATTTTTAATGTTCTTACCTATTTATAAGTAGAGTTATATTATTTATTATCTTTCTAGTTCCTATTAGTTCAAGCCCTTTCCTTACTATCTTAGTATAGCTATACTACTAGATTTAAGGGTTTCTTATTTAAAAGTTCGTTTTTATTATACTTACCTGCTTTGAGAATATCTTATAAAGTAGGGAGTAATTTAATTATAATATAATCCTTAATCTATTCCCCTTTAGAATTAACTTCCCTAATAGCCTTATCTATATAGTTTATTTCTAATATATATATTATATTTACTACTCTATTTATTAGAGCTAGGCTTTTATCTAGCTCTAATATAAGATTAGGGGATAATAGCTACCCCCCTTTCTAGCTTACCTATCCTTTGAGAAGTTTAAAGATTCTTCTATTTAGAGACTTAGTTATAAGAATAAGAGTTAGTATAAGTAATTATTTAGTTATAAGTATTAATATAGCTTTATTTGTATTTATTATACCTAGGATCTAAAGTTTAAAGTTAACTTATAATATAGGGTTTTTAATCTTCTCTACTATCTTATAGATAGTACTTTCTAAAATAGCCTCTTCTACTTTATTCTTTATATAGAAAGTCTATTTATTAAACGTTATATTTTATTTAATAATAACTATTTATAATATACGGATCTAGACCTTATATAAGATATAGGTACTTAGAATATATTCTACTAGGTATTTAATATATCCCTATAATATTACCTTAAAGTCTCTCTTATTAATTCCTCTCTCTTATTCCCTCTTAAGGGGGCATATATAGTAACTATAGGTATATATATATCCCTAGTAAGGGCGAAGGTCGCAGGTTAGAGCTACTCTATTATTAAGCTATTACTAGTAAAAGTACTAGGAAAATTACTCCTCTTTAATTTATAATAATAAATACTAGTTATAGTATTTAAGTAAGCTTATCTTATAAAGTATTATCCCTATTAAGACTATCTTAGCTTATAGTTTAATAAGTAAGCTAGTAGTAATAAGTATCTTAATTATTTAAGTAATACCTTCTTAACTAGCCTATTCCCCTCTACTATTTAGTTCCTTAATTTATAGAGGGGTCGTTTTAACCTCTATTCCTTCTATATAGGTCTAATCCTTATACCCTATATAGCTTATAAGTAAAATTACTAACCTCTTAATATCTTATTTAATCTTATAAATAAAAAGTCCCTTCTATTATAATACCTATCGCTTAGCCTCTAGCTACTGCATAGTGATTTTACCTGCTTAAGTGCAATAGACCTTCTAACTCCGCGCCTCCTAACAATACATAGCCTTCGAGTCACCTCTCGTGTGGTAGCGTTCGCAGCACCTTGCTAGAAGGTAGGTTAAGGAGTTATCTCGTGTGGTGGCTTTCGCAGCACCTTGCTAGAAGGTCCACCTTTTGGGTTAAGGAGGTATCTCGCGTGGTAGCTTTTACCTTACTAGAATATTTAGCGAGGGTATTACTACGAGAGCCTTAGTAGCCCGTTTAGCTCTATAATAATTAGCCCTAGTATAGCGCGTATCTAACTTTATACGAGGGTTTACTTATAAGTAATAGGAACGTATAAGGTTCTTATATTATTTTCCTTAACTAATAGAGGGTATAAGTTAAAATACCTATATAGTATTTCCTAAATTATCCCTATAAACTAGGTAAATTTATTATAGTCTTTTTATAAAGGGGCTGCGGTGTAATTCCGAACTTAATACCTATCGCTTAAAGGTATATAGAGCGAGTATAACGCTACTATAAGTCTTATTAGTATATAGAAAGGCGAAGAGCTAACTAATATATTTATCCTTAATAATAAGAAGCTACTAGTTCTAGTTAAAGCCTCTAGGGTAGTTAAAGAGATCCTATATAATTCTATAGTAAGAGCGTATTACTTTATCTTCTAAGGTTTATGTTAAAATCACCTATGTAATATATATAACTATATAGTATTAGTATTATAAGCACGTTAAGCTCTTAATCCTTACCCCCTAAGTAATATATATTAGCTACTTAAGAGCTTTAGGGCTAAGGTAGCTACTTTAGAGGTACTAAAGTATTATATTATTACTCCTATCTAGTAGTAATATAAAAGAGGTATACTTATATATTATAAGTATATAGTTTCTATTATTAATAATAATATTAATACTTTAGGGGATCTACGTAGAAATAGAGTATAAGGAATAAAGCTTATATTTAAAGAAAGCGAGGTTTGCTTTCCTAATAAGTTTCTTAATTATAATACTCTTTTTATAGCTTCTAAAGCGAAGTATATAGTTATACCCTAAATACTAGATACCTATCTTTTAAGGTAGTGCTTTAAAAATAATATTAATATAAAAGTTCTCTATATACCCTATATTATAGAGTATAAGGTCCTCTATATTTATATCTGTAAGAATACCGAAGGTATATCTTAAAAGTTCTATAATAATCCTATAAGGTTTATATAAACCTTAATAAATAACTATAGTATATATAGTTATATACCCATAAAATATCTCTTTAATAATACTTTAATAACTATAAAATATAAAGTAATAACTATAAAAGTATTTCCTTTATGGAATAAATACTTTAAAAATCTATATAAATTCTAATAATAGCAATAACCTTATATATA
>JAVHLU010003085.1:0-13404 GCA_036785755.1 Colletotrichum ledebouriae
AAGTAGTAGGAACGTATAGGGTTCCTATATTATTTTCCTTAACTAGTAGAGGGTATAGGTTAAAATACCTATATAGTATTTCCCGAATTATACCTACGAACTAGGTAAATTTATTATAGTCTTTTTACAAAGGGGCTGCGGGGTAATTCCGAGCTTAATAAATATATATATATATATATATATAAGGTTATTACTATTATTAGAATTTATATAGATTTTTATAGTATTTATTCTATAAAGGAAATACTTTTATAGTTATTATTTTATGCTTTATAGTTATTAAAGTATTATTAAAGAGATATTATATAGGTATATAACTCTATATACTATAGTCATTTATTAAGGTTTTTATAAACCTTATAAGATTATTATAGAGTTTTTAAGATATACCTTCGGTATTCCTACATTATAGAGGGGACCTTAGGGAAGTAATAGCTCCCTCCTATCTAGTTTTAATATAAGGTTAATCTAGTAGTTTACCCCTAGTTACTTAGGCGGTAATAAGTAAGCTTTATTAGGGTTAAATAAGTTAGGAAACTCCCTTAAGACCTAGCTTAGTAAATAGTATTATTAATCCTCTTTTAGTTTTAGGTTTAAAGCTTTCTTAATATTAGCTAAGCTAATAGCTTATATTAGTACTTCTATAATACCCTCTTAATACTCGCCCTATAATCTCGCTAGGTATTAGTAGATTATAGAGAACGAGGGTATATTAAGGAACCTTATAGCCCTTATTTCCTTTATAAGGGGCGTTTCTTCTTAGTCCTTTAGGTATAGCTTAACTTATCCTCTCCTATAGTATACTTAATAAGCTATAGTATTATAAATAACCTAGCTCTACTCTATCTAGGAGCGCCCTAAGAGGATATTAGGGTCTAAGCTATTAACTATATATATAAAGATATACTAGGTATAACTACTTATTTCTAGATTAAATACTACTATACCTAGTATATTACTTAGTAATAGTCTACTAAGTATATACCCTCTTATAAGTTAGTATATCTTCTTAATATATAGAAAATAGAGGTATTAAGCTAGGGAAAGGTTAATTATTATATAGGTATTACTTCTAATATTTATTAGGGTATAAGCTAGATATCCTCTATTAACTCTAATTTAAATAATAATAAGCTTATTATTAGCTAGTTATTCCTATTTATATTCTTCTTAATTTAATATCTCCTCTTGAGTAAGCTCTAGGGCCTAATTTCGCTCTAGAGTTAGTCTTTTTCTAACTCCTTATCTTCTTCTAAGAAGTTAGTTACTACTTAGTAATTATTTATAACCTTATAAGATACTAGTTCTTCTTTTAAGGTTTTTATTTTTATAACCCTAAGTAGCTAGTCCTCTTTATTAAGATAGTACTAAGTAATATAACCTCTAGCTCTATAAGTATAATAAGTATAAGGGTCCCTTATACTCTTTTAAGGCTATTAGTATTATACTAGGGAGGTACTTAAGGAGGACCTAGAGTTTTAGTAGTTATAGCGCCTTACCTTTTTAACTTATAAGATATATATAGCTCTAGTTATATAAATATCCCCCTTAGTATCCTTAGTAGTAAGTCTCTAATAGGTTACTAGGTAGTTACTAGTAGCCTTCTAGCGCTCTACTTTCTATATAATACTCTAGACCTTTAAGAGCTAGTTATTATAATTAGCTACTAGCTTAATAGTAATTAGCTAGTCCCTTAGCTTAGGAGTAAGAAAGGCCTCTAGAAGTAAGATCTAGACTTAACTAAGCTAGTTTATACTATATATATTAGCTAAAATCTACTTAAATCTTAATAAGAAAGTTACTAGGGATTTATTCTCTTTTTATTAGAAGGTTTTTAGTTAGGCTATAGCTTATAACTAGATATTTAGGTCCTTATATATCTAGTCTAAGTAGGCTATAAAACCCTTAGGGTTATATTTTCCCCTACTCCCCCTAGCTCTATAAAAAGTAGAGACTACTTATTAGGCTATAATATCTAAGTACGAGTTAATAAGGTATTATACCTCTATATCTATAGTATAGAACGCCCTATCTATAGTAATCTTATACCTTATTTATTATACCTAGGTAGTATATTCTTTCTACTTACTTAAAAACTTTAGGGGTAAGGGTAGTAGCCTCTAGGGTATTATACTAGGTATTACTAATACCTTATTAGTAGTACTTATAGGGGTTTATATAGCTATATACTAGCTATTCCCTTATTTAACCTCTTATAACTATTACTAGAGGGATTTTATTACTACTATTAAATTAGCTTATAATAGCTTATCTTAAGTTTTAGCTATGCTATTATTAACTATCTTACTAACTAATAGGGAGTAGTGCTTAACCTCCTATTATTATTATAATAATAAGCTTAAATATATAAGGGGTTAGACCTAAGTACATTTAATAGGAGGTTATTATAATACTATTTATTTAAGCTAAAGAGGAAAACGGGAAGCTTTCCTCTCTAGTAGAGATTTTACTAGTTTATAGGGAATAACTAGGTAGGCCCTAGGTAGGCCCTAGGTAGCTCCCTAAGGCGGTAAACCTAGGTAAAAGCCTAGGTAGGCTTAACCCGGGCGTAGCCTGTAATAGGTTAATCTTAAATATATATTATTAGTGAATAATATAGCTAACTTACTTATAACGCTACTTAAGAGGATAATTATTAAATAACTCTATAAGAAGAGTAATATAAAGCTATTTAAAGCTAGCGCTATTATAGGGGAATACATTAAGGCTAGTTAAGCTTTATAAAAACTAGGCTCTTATTAAAAAGGAGTATTATAACTATAAGTAGCGCTATATTATAATACGTAGGCGTGCGCGTAGTATAATATTAGATAATATATAAGTTAGAGGTATTATAAGTGTATAAGGGCTTAAGGGCTTATTTATATATAAATATATATAATAGGAGTATAGGTCGCACTATAATTAGGTATAAGGATAGCTTCGCTCGTATAGCTATAAATAACACGCTCGTTTAACTTCGGTTTCTAACCCCTAACTATGCATAGGATCCTTATTATTAGAAAATCGACCCCCTAGGCGCGCGCGGTAGAGCATAATATACGCGCAAAAGCTAGTAAAGTAGGCGTAATTATACGTATATTGGTGATGCTGTTATATGTATATTACTCCTATATATATACCCTTATTTAGGCGCGTCCTAGCCCCTGTTCTAGCGCATACCCCGGTTACTTTAGGCCTATATAGAGCTAGGTAAACGTCGCTCTAAACCTTATAGTATACGCTCTAAACCCTCTAATCTAATATACCCCCTTAGGGATTACTAGCTTCTTATAAAGCTATTTTTAAACTCAATTAGGGTCTATCTTATCTTATGTAGAGGTTTTTATTACTTTCTTATACTTCATATTATCTTCTTCCTCTAAGTTATCTATATAATTCGCTTTTAGTTATACTTATTAGGTACTAATTGATAGCTAACTATAGAATACCTTAAATTAGAGTAATATAAGCACCTTTATAAGTCTATTTACCATAATTTCTACTAATAGTATATATTTAATTAATATATACTTTTTAATAATCTCTTACTATAGCTAGTAGGTATAAATATTAATATATTATAGCCTAGTTTATATTTCAACGAGCTCTATATTAACTAGTTAAATAGTTTACTGATTATTATACTAGATATATATTATTATTAGTATTAGATTAGGCGTAGTAAACATAGCTTTAGGGGTAGTATTACTTAGGAGTTAGACTTATAGTATAGTTATTAACTAACTCATAAAGAGGGCTTTGCACGCTACTTTAGATAGCGCGAGTAGCTCTACTTTAGTTATTAATATTATAACTATCATTTACCTATTCGCCTTCTAAGTAACTATACCTCTAAATAGCTTTATTATACGCGCTTAAGAGCTCTTTTAGTTAATTATATTATCTATAAAGCTTATATCTAAGGTAACTTTAAGTATATTATTCCTTTTACTAGGCTTAGTACTATACTTAAGATAGAGGTATTATATTTAGTAAAGGTATTAGAGGACTTAATTGGTAATATAATACTATATAAGGCCTAGGTTATTATTAAACCTAGTAAGGTAGCTCGTAGTAAATACTATATTAAGCTATATTATTACTACTATATATAAGATTGTTCTAATATAGCGTTAGTAGTAGTTAATCTCTTATAGGGCTACTCCCCCTTTATATAATTCTAGTTTATCTTTCATTATAGGTATATATATATACTTATCTATATTAAGGCTTATAGCGCGTTATATAAATAGCTTTTATACTTTATCCATAAATATAAACTATAATAGCTATAGTTTACGCGAAGCCCTATTATAGAGCACTTCGAGGCCTCTGGCTACTATATAGTGATTTTACCTGCTTAAGTGCAATAGACCTTCTAAGTCCGCGCCTCCTGATAATATATAGCCTTCAGTCACGTGATTATAACTTTCCTAACTATAGCTATACTTATATATACCTATAGCCTCACGATCTTTAACTTTATATTAATAATAACGTAGTTTTTTATTACTTAAACTATAAAACTATTGACTTTTCCTCTTGCGTACTACCCGCGCTGCTATTAAATACCGCTTCTATTACTACTTCGTCTACTAGTAGCTATACTATCGTTAGCAACGCTCTCTCTATTTAGCGCAAGCTATACTTACTAATATTTAAGCCCTAAGGGGCCTAGGCTACCTCTACCTTAATAGTATAGAGGACCTGCTTAAAGAAGGGCTACTCTATAGGGTATATAATAACCTACCTAGCTTCTACTACTAAGTCTACTTACTTAGCTATAATATAATAGTAAGTATCCTCTCTAGGGGTATTAATAAGAGCCCTCTTTAGAGCTATATTAATAATACGCTCTCTATATATAATAGAGTAGTTAAAGAAGGAGTAGGTTTTATTAATTATATTAATACTAAACTCTCTAATAAGCTCTTATATATTATAAGTATTAAAAGGTATACCTCGCGTAGGCTTAGCGTCTTTATATATAAGGTCTAGTATTAATATAGTTAAGGGATAAGGATAAGGAAGAGAGAGAGGTATAAAGCCCTACTTATAATAGAGCTTCTTATACTTCTAGCTATAAGAACCTCTTAAGAAAGACCTCTTTAGTTAAGGAGTTACCTCTTATATAATAGTATTTACCTTTAGTACCTTACTAGAAAGTTAACCTTTTAAGTTAAGGAGTTATCTTATATAATAGCTTTCGTAGTACCTTTAATACCTTACTAGAAGGTTAACCTTTTAGGTTAAGGAGTTATCTTATATAGTAGCTTTTACCTTACTAGAAGGTTTAGCGAGGGTATTATTATAAGAGCCTTAGTAGCCCGTTTAGCTCTAATATAATTAGCCCTAGTATAGCGCGCGTCTAACTTTATATAAGGGTTTACTTACGAGTAGTAGGAATATATAGGGTTCTTATATTATTTTCCTTAACTAATAGAGGGTATAGGTTAAAATACCTATATAGTATTTCCTAAATTATGCCTGCGAACTAGGTGAATTTATTATAGTCTTTTTGCGAAGGGGCTGCGGCGTAATTCCGAACTCAATAGAGCACTTCGATCCTAAGGAATTATTATAGGTCCTAACCTCCTTTAACGTAATAGCGCTTCTAGAGGGTATTTATAGCCTCTTTTATATTATTAGTATACTCCTAAGAGAATACTAATATAGAATTTTCTATATAGAAAAAGAATATTACTTACCTACGCTATTCATAGTAATTCTTACTTATTACTTATTTGAAGTTAAGTTTAGTAAGGCTAGCTTCTAGATACTTCTATTATAATAATAGCGAGTAGTATAGTTTATAAAGCGCTTTTTATAAGTATAGGACCTTATTATTATAGTAATATCCTAGTAGTATGCTTATAAATACTATTTTATTAATAGATATATAGATAAACTCGTTTATAGCGTTATATTATATTAGCTCTATATTAAAATAAGTAGCTATGGCTATTAATACTTAGAAAGATATACCTATAAGCGTTACTATATATACATATCCTACGCGTCCTTTGCTTATTAGTTACCTTAGATTATAAGTCTAGCTTTAAACTTCGCTAACTAATTATATTTATTAAGTTTATATATATAAACCTAGTAGTAGCTAAGTACTTAATCACTATAAGCCTCTTACCTTGCTACTTTACGCTAGGATTATAATACTTTATATGCTTTTAAGTAAGGTCTCTTAGTGCCTAGGAATTTATTTATAAATAGGTATAGTTTTATATACTTATTGTCGTGATGCCTTTAGCATCGCCCGTTCCTAGCGCGGCACGTAACTAAAGTTAGCTCCGGAGCGACCTTTTTCTAGAGGTTATTCCTCTAACCGTGGTTATAAGCGACTACGTTATAGCTACTCTTATTATAATAGAATAATCTCTTTAGTAACTATAAATATAGCCCTATAGGACGTTTGTTAATAGTTATAAGCCTAGCTCTAAATAGACCCCTAATTACTATTTTAAAACGAGCTTTTGTTACTAAAAGTACTTATTAAAACTTCCTCTCTCCTATTCCTTTTTTCCTCCTTATTATATATAATCCTCTATTTCTATAAACCCTCTATTTCTAAACGACCTTAACTACGATATCTTCTACTACTATTACTATAGTATTATACTATCTAACTATATATAGGGACTTTACTACTTAGTATATTATAATCTAAGCTAAAGCTTAAGCTACTAGAGTCTAGAAGTATATTAACTTAAACGACCCTAAGGGACCTTCACGCTTAGGTAAGACCTTATTAGAAACTCTAACTCTTAACTTATATATTACTAAGTAAAACTAGGATATTAATACCTAGTACCTATAGGAGAAGAGTACTTATAATTAATATATTACTCTACTTAACTAGGAGGCTTTAGAAGAGGCTACTACTAACGCTACTTTTAGGACTACTCCTAAGTCTATTACTAGGATATAAATAATAAACGAATTTCAACCCCTTTAGCCTCTAGTTACCCTAGTTATAATTAATAAGAATACTATAGGTATATAGGAATAGTACTTAGAGTACTTTTATTTACTTATTATATAAGAGTCTAAGCAAACCTACGAGGACTAGGAGTTTAAATAGATTAACTATCTAGTTATAGAGACTATTACTTATAATATTATTATACCTATATATATAGAACTTCTCGCTAAAGGGGATATAACCCTATATAACCTTATTATTAATCTTAAATATTACTACGCTCTAAGCGAGGCTAGTACCCTTATTACTATTTAAGAGGAGTATATCTAAGTCCTAGAGAAAGCTAATAGGAGTATTAATCCTAACGCCTAGATTAAGGACTTTAGGGGTATTTACTTCCGCGCTATCTAGCTTAAGCTACCTAAGGTGAGTAGCACCCTTACTTTAAAAACTTTTCTTTAAGTAATAAGTTATTACTTTATACCTACTTAGGCTAATATAGAGATTATAAATATCCTTAAATAGGAGCGAGTAGGGATACTAGTCTCTAATATAAGCTAATATACTAATATATTTAAGGACCTCTTATATAAGGATATACTCTACTTTAGGTTATAAGGATAAAGCACTAGGGTCTTTATAACGCTAGCTAGCTATATAGACGAGGCTAACCTATTAAGTATTCCTATAACTAGTAACTTATCTAGTAGTAAATAGTACCTATATAGGTCGAGCTATTAATAGCTAAGTATTAATTATAACTACTTAGAAGCTACTTTAACTAGACGTTACTAGAAAAGCCCTTATATATTAGTAATAAATATATAAGTAGCTTAGATTTATAACTAGTTAAATAGTAACCTATATTTTACTAATCTTTATAGGGAACTTACTTATAAGAGCTAGCTACGTAGTATACCTTATAAGAGTAAAAGCTACTAAAATAATAAAAGGGGTAATAAGGGTTTATCTAAGAAATCCGATATAGCCCTAAGCTACTCTACTAATATAGTAATAGTTACTTTCTATATAGCCCTCTTAAATAAGATTAGGGATAATATAGTTAACTTAAATAAAGAGTACCTAAGTATCCTTATAACCCCCTACTTAGAACCTTATATATTATATAAATCTATAGTCCTAGATAACTATAGAGGGATGTACTTTATTAATAATAAGTCCCTACTTATCCCCTCCTTAATTAGGTATTATAATAGAGAATAAGTTAATTCTAAAATAGCTTTATACCTAATTATTATAAAGGGTATATAGATTATTAAGAACGCTCTTAATAGCTTAAAAGGCGCGAATATAGAGGACCTTATACTTTATAATATAGGATATATAGAGAACTTTTATATTAATATTATCTCTAAAGCGCTACTTTAGAAAATAGGTATCTAATACTTAGGGTATAACTATATACTTCGCTTTAGAACCTATAAGAATAGCGTTATAATTAAGAAATCTATTAGGAAGGCGAACCTCGCTTTCCTTAAATATAAGCCTCGTTTCTTATACTCTATTCCTAAGCGGATCCCCTAAAGTATTAATATTATTATTAATAATATAAACTATATACTTATAATATATAAGTATACCTCTTTTATACTATTATTAGACCGGAGCGATAATATAATACTTTAATACCTCTAAAGCAGGTACCTTAGCCCCGAGGCTCTAGAGTAGCTAGTATATACTACTCGGGGGGTAAGGATTAAAAGCCCGACGCGCCTATAGTACTAATACTACGTAGTTATATATATTAAATAAGTAATTCTAAGACGAATATTAGAAGATAAAGTAATACGCTCTTATTATAGGATTATATAGGATCTTCTTAACTACTCTAAAGGCTTTAACTAGAACTAGTAGCTCCTTATTATTAAGGATAAATATACTAGTTAGCTCTTTATATTTCTATACGTTAATAAGACTTATAATAGTATTATACTCGCTCTATATACCTTTAAGTTATAGGTATCTTAATAGAAGAGACTTTCTATTTATAAATTTAAATAAGACGTCGAGAGGTTAGTAATTTTACTTATAAGCTATATAGGATATAAGGATTAGACTTATATAGAAGGAATAGAGGTTAGAATAACCCCTCTATATATAAAGGAACTAAATAGTAGAGGGGAATAAGCTAGTTAGGAAGTTATAACTTAAATAATTAAGATACTTGCTATAGCTAGCTTATTTATAAAAGTATAGGCTAAGATAGTACTAGTAGTAATAAAGCTTTATAATATAAGCTTACTTAAGCGTTACGACTAGCGTTTACTACTATAAATCGAAGAGGAGTAGTTCTATTAGTACTTTTGCTAATAGTAACCTAATAATAGAGCAACCCTAACCTATAACCTTCGCCCTTACTAGGGATATATATACGCCTATAGCTACTATATATACCCCCTTAAGAGGGAATAAGAGAGAGGAATTAATAAGAGAGATTTTAAGGTAGTACTGCGGGGATATATTAAATACCTAGTAGGATACGTTCTAAACGCCTATAACCTATATAGGGTCTAGATCCCTATATTATAAATAATTATTATTATATAGAATATAACGTTTAATAAATAGACTTTCTATACGAAGGATAAGGTAAAAGAGGCTATCCTAGAAGATATTATCTACGAGATAGTAGAAGAGATTAAAGAGCTTATATTATAAGTTAATTTTAAACTTTAGATCCTAGGTATTATAGATAAGTATAAAGCTATATTAATACTTATAACTAAATAGTTACTTATACTAACCCTTATTTCTATAACTAAGTCTCTAAATAAAAGAATCTTAAAACTTCTAAAGGGATAGGTAGGTTAGAAGGGGGGGTAGCTATTATCCCCTGATCCTATACTAGAGCTAGATAAAAGCCTAGTCCTAATAAATAGAGTTATAGGTATAGTATATATATTAGAAATAAACTATATATATAAAGCTATTAGGGAAGTTAATTCTAAAGGGGAATGGATCGAGGACTATATTATAATTAAACTCCTACCCGCTTTATAATACGTTTCTAAAGTAGGTAAGAGTAATAAGAACGAACCTTTAGATAGGAGGCCCTTAAATCTATTAGTATAGCTATACTAAGATAGAGGGGAGAGGGCTAATACTAAATAGAGGTCTAACTAGGTATATAACTAGGAGGGCTATAGCTAAACTTATTAAAGCTAATAACTATATAATTTACTACCTAGTAACCTATAACTAGGAATAGTAGAAAGTAAATCCCGCTCTAGTTACTAGTTTTTATTCTAATACTATATAGAGCGGGAGCGGGTATCTAGCTTCTTTAAGACTTTTATACCTAATTAGTAGAAGGCTTTTTTAGAAGCTAATATAGGGTACTATACGCTCTATAGCTATATTTATACTACTATTTATAGCGCGAAACCCGCTCGCGTAACTATAATAATTCGCAAATATCTTACTATTAATAACTTTACTAAGCTACCTTACTCGTAGAAGGAACTTTTAAACCTCCTATAAGCGCTCTAAACTCGCTTTAAAGACGTAGCTAAGGTTAAGATAGGTAAATTATAGCAAATAGATATATAGCGCGTTATTAATTAAGAGATAATAATAAAGAGACTAATCCCTTTAAAGTAGGTATTTACCTATAAATTTAATAAGGATAATATCCTTAATTAGTATAAAGTAAGGATCTATATTTAAGGCGATTAGTAAGAGAAGTCGCCCCTTAAATAGACTTATATAGCAACCCTTACTACTTATACCTTTAGGGTAGCGATAGTAATTACTATATAATTTAACCTCGAAGTTAAATAATTTAACGTTATTAACGCGTTCCTAAACGCCTCTTAGGACCTAAATAAAGACCTAATTACTTATAAGTTACTAGATAGCTTTAAGTAGCCTAGAAAGTATATTAAACTATACTATACGCTCTATAAGCTAAGGGATATGCTATTACTCTAATATAAGGAGTTCTCCTTAACCCTTTAGCGCCTAGGCCTTATACCTATAAATAAAGACCTATATCTCTTCTAGTTAAATAAGAAGAGGGTCCTCGTTATCTTCTATATAGATAACTTCCTTATCCTATTTTATAGGAACTATAAAGAAGTAGTATAAAGGGTAATTACTAGCCTAAAGGAAGTATATAAGTTAAAAGAATAAAACCTAGTTAAGTACTATCTTAGAATTAGAGTTATTTATAACTAAGCTATATAAAGGATATACCTTTCCTATAACTAATATATTAAGCAGGTTATAAAGAAGTTCGATTTACTTAACTTAAGAACGCTAGTAACCCCCTTTCTAAACCTACTATTCCTAAAAAGTAAAATAATAGTAATACTATTAGAGGTAAAGAGTTTCTAAGAGAAGATTAGCTCTATACTCTATATTATTATTATAATCTAACCCGACGTCGCTTTTATATATTCTCTACTCTTAAGATTCCTAACGAATCCCGCTCCTTATTACTATACTACTACTAACTAGGTTATATAATACCTATATTATACTTATTACCTTATAATACGCTTTAGTAACTTAGGGGGTAAATAGGTATTACTAATTATAAGTAATACTTCGTTTATAGATAATAAGGAGATATAGAGGTTATCTTAAGGGTATATAATCTCGCTCTTTAGAGAACTAATCTAGTAGAAGGCTACTTAATAAGCTATAGTTATAACGTTAATAATAAAAGCAGCGCTTCTAAGCCTTAAATATACTACTAAGGAAATAGTTCCTCTTTAGAGGCTATTTAATAATATTACTCTTAAACTTAACGATATCTAGAAGATTTATTATAATAACTAATAGATAATTCGTCTTATAGTAAGCAAAAAGGAACAGATCTTAACTAAGCTATAGCATATTAATATTTATAATATATAGCTATAATAAGAATATACCAGGGGATTATTTAGCGTAGTATATATACTAATAAATAATATACTAGCTAATAGTCTTATAAAGGTTCTAAACCGTGAGAAATTTAAATATTTCTATTCGCTCCTTAATCTAAAAGATATATAGAGAATAATTATAATAAACGAGGGATACTCTAAATAAGTAGAGGAGGGCTAGTAGCGCCTAATTTTTAATTAATTTATAGCTAACTAGCTAGGGAGCTTAAAGTTACTCCTATAGGAGTAAAAGAATATAATATACCCTAAAGGGCTACTCTAAAACGCTAATTTTCTACTATTTAACCTTAGAGGATTTACTTATACTAATCTATTAGGATATTATATAAGGGTAGTAATACCTCTAGTAAATATATACTAATAAGACTATTAACTATATAGCATACTATAGTAGCTATATTACTAGTAGTTAGATAAGGTATAGGTATACCCGCGCTAACTACTAGGGTTCTAAATAAAACTAGGGTAAGAGATAGAGTAATAACGCTATATATACTAGAACCGCCTATTACCTTAGGAGCCCTATCTAAACCCTTATTATTATTACTCTTCTTTATTACTATAATCTCCTCCTTCTAGGTAATAATAGCCTCGCGGAGCGTAGCTCTCTAACGAGCAAGGGTCTATATATTATATTAGAAATTAGTTATAGAAACGAAGTATATATAGAACCTTACTTTTCTAACTACTAAGTTATCTAAAGTCTTAGCTTTAGTATATTAGTAAGCTATAATAATAATAAGGGCGCTTATTTATTAATAAGGTACCTTACCCTTATAATAGTAGTTATACTTACTTACTATACTAAGCAAGCACCTTCTATCTAATAAGCCTAAGAGCTTACTTAAAATATACTAAAAGTAATATTTATTAAATAGGGGTACTTACTCCGCCTCTATACCTCTACTAGGGGGAGGAGGGCTAGGAGGGTGCTCTAAACTACTCTTACTAGTACCTTCCTCCTTATCTATCTCCTTAGGGATTATAATAATAATAAGGTTAGTAATATTCTAAAGTATAGTTATAGTAATAAAAAGATTATAACTTACTAGGAGCTATCCTCTTAGAATACCTAGGAGGGTAACCCCGGGGCCTCTTAGGCTATAAACCCTTACTCTTAGAGCTACTCTCTATAAGTTACTTCTACTTCTTCCTTCTACTCGCTATATAATATATTAGTATACTATATATTAATAATAAGAAGGAATAATATATATATAACCTTATTATTACTCTCTAGGGGAAGAGGGCGCGCCCCTCTACCCCTAGCTTTATTTTTACTTTTAGTAGTATACGCCTTCTTAAGGGCTATAGCCTAACTAGTCTTCTTTTTAAGAGGTATTTATAAATATATTAGTATATTATAATAGCTTTAAGATTATCGCGCGATATAGTTATACGCGCGCGTATATAATAAGGTTATTATTAGAACTAAAGCTAGGTATATATATAGTTATTATATTATATATAGGGGAGAGTTAAGAAGGTAGGGGGGTAGCTAGGTTATTTTATTTAGAATTAATATAATAGTAGCCGCCCTGCCTAAGCTAA
>JAVHLU010003086.1:0-13403 GCA_036785755.1 Colletotrichum ledebouriae
TTAGGAAGTTATAACTTAAATAATTAAGATACTTACTATAGCTAGCTTACTTATAAAACTATAGGCTAAGATAGTACTAGTAGTAATAACGCTTTATAATATAAGCCTACTTAAGCGCTATAACTAGTATTTACTACTATAAATTAAAGAGGAGTAGTTCTCCTAGTACTTCTACTAGTAGTAACCTAATAATAGAGTAGCCCTAACCTATAACCTTCGCCCTTACTAGGGATATATATACGCCTATAGCTACTATATATACCCCTTAAGAGGGAATAAGAGAGAGGAATTAATAACAGAGACTTTAAGGTACTACTATAGGGATATATTAGATACCTAGTAGGATACGTTCTAAACGCTTATAACTTATATAGGGTCTAGATCCCTATATTATAAATAGTTATTATTATATAGAATATAATATTTAATAAACGGACTTTCTATATAAAGAACGAGGTAAAAGAGGCTATCCTAGAAGATATTATCTATAAAATAGTAGAAGAGATTAAAGAGCTTATATTATAAGTTAACTTTAAACTTTAGATCCTAGGTATTATAAATAAAGATAAAGCTATATTACTACTTATAACTAAATAGTTACTTATACTAACCCTTATTCCTATAACTAAGTCTCTAAATAGAAGAATCTTAAAACTTCTAAAGGGATAGGTAGGTTAGAAGGGGGGGTAGCTATTATCCCCTAATCTTACGCTAGAGCTAGATAAAAGCCTAGCCCTAATAAATAGAGTAATAAGTATAATATATATATTAGAAATAAAACTATATATATAAAGCTATTAGGGAAGTTAATTCTAAAGGGGAACGGATTAAGGATTATATTATAATTAAATTACTACTTACTTTATAATATATTTCTAAAGTAAGTAAGAGTAATAAGAATAAACCTTTAGATAGGAGGCCCTTAAATCTACTAGTATAGCTATACTAAGATAGAGAGGAGAGAGTTAATACTAAGTAGAGGTCTAATAAGGTATATAACTAGGAGGGCTATAGCTAAACTTATTAAAGCTAATAACTATATAATCTACTACTTAGTAACTTATAACTAGGAATAATAGAAAGCAAATCCTACTCTAGTTACTAATTTTTACTCTAATATTATATAGAGCGGGAGTAAGTATCTAGCTTCTTTAAGACTTTTATACCTAATTAGTAGAAGGCTTTTTTAGAAGCTAATATAGGGTACTATACGCTCTATAGCTATATTTATATTACTATTTATAGCATAAAGCCCGCTTATATAACTATAATAATCTATAGATATCTTACTACTAACGACCTTACTAAGCTACCTTGCTTATAAAAGGAACTTTTAAACCTCCTATAAGCGCTCCGAAGTCGCTTTAAAGAAGTAGCTAAGGTTAAGATAGGTAAATTATAGTAAATAGATATATAGCGCGTTAATAATTAAGAGATAATAATAAAGAGACTAATCCTTTTATAGTAGGTATTTACTTATAAATTTAATAAGGAAAATATCCTTAACTAGTATAAAGTAAGGATCTGCGTTTAAAGCGATTAATAAGAGAAGTCGCCCCTTAAATAGACTTATATAATAACCCTCGCTACTTATACCTTTAGGGTAGTAATTGTAATTACTATATAATTCGATCTTAAAATTAAATAATTTGATATCGTTAATATATTCCTAAACGCCTCTCAGGACCTAGATATAGACCTAATTATTTATAAGTTTTTAGATAGCTTTAAGTAGCTTAGAAAGTATATTAAATTACGCTACGCGCTCTATAAGCTAAGGGATATACTACTACTCTAGTATAAGGAGTTCTCCTTAACCCTTCAGCGCCTAGGCTTTATACTTATAAATAAAGACTTATATCTCTTCTAGTTAACTAAAAAGAGGGTCCTTATTATTTTCTATATAAATAATATCCTTATCCTATTTTATAGGAATTATAAAGAAGTAATATAAAGAGTAATCGCTAGCCTAAAGGAAGTATATAAGTTAAAGGAATAAGGCCTAGTTAAGTACTATCTTAGAATTAGAGTTATTTAAACTAAGCTATATAGAAAATATACCTTTCTTATAACTAATATATTAAGTAAGTTATAAAGAAGTTTAATTTACTTAACTTAAGAGCGCTAATAACCCTCTTTCTAAACTTATTACTCCTAAAGAGTAAAATAGTAATAACACTATTAGAAGTAAAGAGTTTCTAAGAGAAGATTAGCTCTATACTCTATATTACTATTATAATCTAACCTAACGTCGCTTTTATATATTCCCTACTCTTAAGATTCCTAATAGACCCCGCTCCTTATTACTATATTACTACTAACTAGGTTATATAATACTTATATTATACTTATTACCTCGTAATATACTTTAGTAACTTAAGGAGTAGATTGGTACTACGAATTATAAGTAACGCTTTATTTATAAATAATAAGGAGATATAGAGGTTATCTTAAGCGTATATAATCTCGCTCTTTAGAGGACTAATCTAATAGAAAGCTACTTAATAAGCTATAGTTATAATATTAATAATAGAAATAGAGCTTCTAAGCCTCAAATATACTACTAAGGAGATAATTACTTTTTAGAGGCTATTTAGAGATATCGCTCTTAAACCTAGCGATATCTAGAAGATTTATTATAATAACTAATAGATAATTTATCTTATAGTAAGCAAAAAGGAATAGATCTTAATTAAGCTCTAGTATATTAATATATAGAATATATAGCTATAATAAGAATACGCTAGGGGATTATTTAGTATAGTATATATACGTATACTAGCTAATAGTCTTATAGAGGTTCTTAATTATAAGAAATTCGAATATTTCTATTCGCTCCTTAATCTAAAAGATATATAAAGAATAATTATAATAAATAAGGGATACTTTAAATAAGTATAGGAGGGCTAGTAGTACCTAACCTTTAATTAATTTATAGCTTACTAGCTAGGGAGCTTAAAGTTACTCCTATAGGAGTAAAAGGAATATAATATACCCTAAAGGGCTACTCTAAAATATTAATTTTATACTACCTAACCTTAGAGGATTTACTTATACTAATCTATTAAGATATTATATAAGGGTAGTAATACCTCTAGTAAATATATACTAATAAGACTATTAACTACGTAGTATATTATAGTAGCTATATTACTAGTAAGCAGATAAGGTATAGGTATACCTACGCTAACTACCAGGGTTCTATAGAACTAGGGTAGGAGATAGAGGAATAACGCTATATATACTAGAACTACTTATTACTTTAGGAGCCCTATTCAAACCCTTATTATTACTACCCTTCTTTACTATTATAATCTCCTCCTTCTAAATAGTAATAGCCTCGTAGAGCGTAGCTCTCTAATAAGTAAGGGTTTATAGGCTATATTAGAAGATAGTTATAGAAATAAAGCATATATAGAACCTTAACTTTCTAATTACTACGTTATTTAAAGTCTTAGCTTTAATATATTAGTAGGCTATAATAATAATAGGGGCGCTTAGCTATTAATAAGGTACCTTATTCTTATAATAGCAGTTATTTTTACCCGCTATACTAAGCGAGTATCTTCTATTTAATAAGCCTAAGAGCTTACTTAAAATATACTAAAAGTAGTGCTTATTAAATAGGGGTACTTACTCCACCTCTATACCTCTACTAAGGGGAGGAGGGCTAGGAGGGGGCTCTAACTTACTCTTATTAGTACTCTCCTCCTTATCTATCTCCTTAGGGATTATAATAATAACGAGGTTAATAACGTCCTAATATATAGTAGTAATAATAAAAGGATTATAACTTACTAGGAGCTATCCTCTTAGACTACCTAGGAGAGTAACCCTAGGGCTTCTTAAGTTATAAACCCTTACCCTTAGAGCTACTCTCTATAGGTTACTTCTAGTTATTCCTTCTACTTACTATATAATACGTTAGTATACTATATATTAATCATAAGAAGGAACGATATATATATAACCTTATTATTACTCTCTAAGGGAGGAGGGTATACCCCTTTACCCCTATGTTTATTCTTACCTTTAGTAGCGCGCGCCTTCTCGAGAGCTATAGCTTAACTAGTCTTCTTTTTAGGAGGTATCTATAAATATATTAATATATTATAATAGCTTTAAGATTATCGCATAATATAGTTATACGCGCGCGCGTGTAATAAGGTTATGATTAGAACTAAAGTTAGATATATATATAGTTATTATATTATATATAGGGAAGAGTTAAGAAAGTAGGAGGGTAGCTAGGTTATTTCATTTAGAATTAACGTAATAGTAGCTACCCTACCTAAGCTAATAAGAGATAACGGATTCTACTACTATTAGTAAGAGTTAGTAAATAAAGGGTATTATAATAATAATAGTAACAGTTATAAAGGTAGAAAACTATAACTATTTATACTTCGCCTATACCTAATATAAATAACTTTACTTTATTATCTCTTTTATAAATAGGCTTATTAATAGGTTATTTATAGATATATTGCTTTATATTTAGGTATTTTAAAGGATATTATATAGTTAGGCGCTTTTCTAGCTGCTATTATATCTAGGGGGGTATATTATAATACCTTTAATATTACCCGTTCCTAGTATAGTATATAACTAATATTAGCTCTAGAGTAACCTTTTTCTAGAGGTCGTTCCTCTAATTATAGTTATAAGTAACTATATTATAGCTACTCTCGTTATAATAGAATAAGCTCTTTAGTAACTATAAATGTGGCCCTATAGGACGTTTCTTAACACTTTTGAAGAGCTTAGATCTATCTTCAATCTATTAACATCGGGAAAAAAGCGGTTCACGTTGAAGAATCTTTAACAAGATTAGAAAACTGAGTTACTCCATCATGGACACAATGGGGTGGCGTGGCATGATTTGATTGACTTTAAATGCAGTGAGGAAAACTCAAGTTTACTTGACGAAGGCTTTAGTCAATATGCATCGAGTATGCTCACGTAGCCTGTAGAGTCTATCCCGAGCCGTGACCTGGTGTTAAGATCATCCGAAGCACGCCGAAGACCCTTATACTATTGAATCTGGGTCCATCCAGCAAGTGATCAGTGGCGAAATGGAAACTTCAATAGCAGAGACCGAGATAGCTGGGTCCCATCTCATAAATATACCCTGGTACTGACGTAATGAAACCACCCAGGAATAATCTCCCTCAAGTGGATAGAGGCTATTCTAGCCTACAGTTTCTGAATTTAGTGGACACTTGTCTTGCAGATCAACATAACCAGATTTGTACAAGCCGAGTGCGAATCCCAAGCTTACTGGTACTTTAGTGTTGGAATACTATTCGGTACGTATGTACAATGCGTTCGGGGACGAGATAATACTTAACGGAGGCCTTCTTCCCTCGGCACCTGGTGTTCCATCCAAGGGGTCAGTGGCTAGTGATCAAAGGGATCAGGTTTTACGGCGTGTCGAGTTTGGCAGATACCATAGGAAAGTCGAGGACGTTTGTTTGTGACAACGAATCTATCGACGAGCGTTACGAAGAACTTTCCCAGTTTTTCACCTTCAGAAAGATTTACTTGAGCGGTCTGGCTAATCCGTCCGTCCTTTTCCCAGGATATGATTGAATTTCAATTGAAGAGTCTTCCAGATCCCCAAAGCGTCGTCGGGTCGTACCCTGGTGTTTGCGTTTATTCGTGTCTCTAGGTTGAATCATCCTCTCACACATACAAGTAGACTGTAGAGCAGAAGGAGACCATAAGTACAATTCATCTCGAGACGCAAACCCAAAAGTTCCTTAATATCAATAGAAAAGACAGCCGCGTCTTAAAAGCTGAGGCACGGCGTCGGTGTTGTCAAAGAGGTCGTTCAGACTTGGTGCGGAAAGCCCACCGAAATGTCTTTCATGCTTATTTCATTCTGCCCATTAAATCTCCTCGTGGAGCAGGAGTATCAACTGGGAGCGGATCAAAGTTGTTGGAATGTGTCACATATTTTCCAGAACGTGAGCGGCATGTCATAGCAGGGTAATCCAAGGCAAAATCATCAATCCACACTGCAGAGAATAGTAACAAAGAGGGAGGAGGCTTAGCCAACTGAGTAAGTGAAACTATCAGATATGCGATTTGGGAAGCTTTCACTGGGAACTACCTCTCGCATAGCCTGGACAAGGCACTGTCAAGCTGCGATACGCTGTAGAAGGTTCACGTAGATGTGGAACGGAGGAAGTGCGTGTCATAGGCAGCATATTCTGAAATGTATCCACTTCTGGAAACGTGGTACTCGCCTACTTCGATAATTTCAAAATAGGTTGAACCATAAGAGTTTCAGGAGGGCGGCATTTATGTTCGTCATTGATCACATATACTTCGAGCTGTGCCTCGACATGATGTAGCATGTCAACGTGATCGCCTTATCCCGAGATTTCAATGTCCTTTTGTGTTGCGATGACTGAATGATGAACATGCATAGATAAAAAAACGCTATGAGGGGATCGTGAGCCGCGAACTCTTCCAAAAGTTCATAGTCGAATTTCGCTGAGGCTTGTCGCAGCCAACCGTTGGGAAAAGCTCAGACTTATGGGCTTCTCACACAAGGTAAGACTGTATACATTTGCATACGAATTAGACATTTGGCAACGTCCGTCGAACCAAAGTCTGCTATTCTCAACTGGATTCCTCCAGCAGGGCCGCGTACGCGACCAAAAAGGAACACTTTCCTCCTTGCTTCAGCAATTAAACACAAAATTATCGATTCGGTAAGGGACTGTTGGCCGGGACTATAGCCAACACTATCCCATCTGATGAAAACCTCGCGGCATCACGGAGACGGTATTGGAGCCGGCGATATCGCCGAAGAAACACGACTATCGCCAAATTTTTAAAACACGTGGAACTCCACTTCGGACCACCCCCGCTACGAGAACTGGGATGAGATTCTATTCCGGAATCGGTCTGTACCCATCGCTGGTCCATTGTTTGACATCTGGTGAACCCGTCGAAAGACTCTTGCCACGCTCGGGTTGTCTGGAAATCTGGTTCGAGCCGGCTGCCATCCTCGTCGTCAGGGGGTGCCATGCGTTGACTTCTCTCACGGTGAGGAACACAAACCCTTCAACACCCCTGCTAGCATGGGTAGGCCCAATTTTCTTAGACTGTCACCTCTTTGTCAGTCCAGTGGTTCCGGTCTCTCTGAGTAACACGATTGGTTCACATCCTACGAACCCTTGACTCGTAACGGGGCTCGTTGCCAGTTTAATCTTATCAGATGCCATCTTCGACGGCATCGTACCCTAGTCCTTGGCACGCTAGGGCCCAGAAAACCTTGGATGGGGGCAAAACACGCGCGGAATTCTCCATTCTCAAGACCACTTCTGCATACTTTTTACGTGTTCTCGCACTTCCGACCGGACCCGAATTTGAGGTCGATGCGCGAACAACTTGGGGAAGAGTAGATAAAAGCGGTCAGACGGCAGCTTTCTTGGGCTGCGGCAGTCTCGATTTCCGTAAAGCCTGCATCTTTCGCCAATATGGAAAAACGCTCAGACGTTGAGTCCCACCGGGAGGAGCAGCCGGCGGATGCCGTCAACAAGCTCCCGGAACTCTCCCCAGCCACGTCTGAAGACAGCGAGAAGGCACACCCTCCTTTGTACTGGAAATTTGCTGCTGTCATCCTTATTTCATGTATCAGCTTTGGTTCATCCTGGAGTTCGGGCATCACTGGAGCTCTCAAGTCGACGCTCAAGAAGGAGCTCAACATCAACAACAAGCAGTTCTCGCTCCTCAAGGCCAGCGAGGATTTCATGGTGACCTTGCTTATTCTCACGAGCGGAATCGTCACTGACAGAATTGGCGGCGCTGGGGCTATGCTCTATGGTAAGCTGTTTTCGGATTATCATGCTCTAGTTGACGACGACGCTGACGAAACCGAAGGCAACATCATCTACTCTATCGGCTCCATCCTCGTCGCGGCCGCGGCACAGGTTCGATCGTTCAAACTGATGATTGGCGGACGAGTCATCCTTTCGCTTGGTGACATCGCAACTCAAGTTGCCCAGTATAAGGTCTTCAGCTCATGGTTCTCCCCCAACAACGGTTTCGCGTCGACTCTCGGTCTCGAACTCGGAATTAAGAAAATTGGCGGGTTCGTCGGCAAGTCCTCCGCCAACATCATTGCAAGAAACACTGGGAACTTCGCATGGGTCTTCTGGGTTTCCGTGTTCATGAACATCTTCACCAATGTCCTGACCGTGGTTTTCTATCGCTTCAATGGTATCGCCCACAAGAAGTTTGGCAACATGAAGGACCCAGCTACCGGGGAGAAATTGACGGAGAAGTCGAAGAAGTTTCAGCACAAGAAAGTGTTGGAACTTCCCTGGGTTTTCTGGGCCATTATGGCCTTTTCTTTGTTCCAGACCAGTGCTGCCATCGTTTTTACCCAGAACGCAACCGAGCTGGCCCAGAAGCGTTTCAAGACTGATGCCATTACCGCCGGTTGGTACTCTGCTACTTTGCAGTACGCTGGATTCTTCCTTGTGCCCTGCATTGGAGCGTTCATCGATTTGCTGGGCAACCGCATCACTCTGCGTGAGTCAGTCTGGGTACCCTTTGAAAAAGTATTCTAATAAGCCATAGTCGCGATCTGCGGAACGGGAGTCTTTCTCGCCATGGCATTGGTCAATTGGGCTTCGGAGAGAGCCGGCACAGCCGCTGCGTTTGGCATTTACGCGATTTCTTCCACCTTCGGACCTACTCCCATCATCGACAGCATTCGGACTTCGATGTGGCATCAATCTGTTTTTGGCTCTGCCTACGCTGTCAAGATTGCTATGAACAACGCGTGAGTCTATAATCCCCAGAGAGGCGGACGACTTCTGACCTGTGCTCAGGATGAACATCATCGTTCGTGTCATCACTGGCGCGATTCAAGATGCCGATAACGATAGCTATGAACACGTTGTGATTGTGTACGTCATTCTTGCAGCCGCTGCCGTTTTGGTTTCGGTCGTGTTGGTCTTTCTCTCCTGGTGGTCCATCGATCTGGGCAACTTGCAGTGGACGAGGAAGCAACGCATCGCAAATGGAGACCTCTGGAATGAGAGAAAAAGATCTTTCTACGAAGATAATGGCGCTAGAAATAAGTTAATATCTAAGGTTTGCTTCGGTGGTCTTATCATGTTGATCCTTGGGTCTTGGGCAGCCTACTTCTGGGGTGTGGCGACTGGTAACAACTCCTGAGTCATGGTAGAGACTTGGCTTGTCAGAAGAAGGATATATGCATTCATAAGCATATCAAAGGAAGACACGGACTGGCCTCTCATGGGGGAATGATGCAAATGTATGTAAAACGATTTCATAGTGCCATGATACCAACGTCGAAGGGGTACAAGAGTTACAAAACTTTGGTTCCATCTGATTCAACTTTTACGTCACTGCCCGATCACCTGGATCAAGATCAACAAGATTTTGAATCACCCGTAGCCCTCTTATAAGGTGTCTTGCATTCAGTGATAAGCGGAAACGACGTGGCTCAGGAACTTGAAGTTATCGAGCATTCGTCATTCATCCTCAGAGTCGTTTATTTGAAACCTGGTAATCTACAAGGCTTTAGGAATAATTCGGTTCATTTTTCTCAACTTTTGCATAGTTATACCTCGTAATAACAGACATGTTTTTCCGCATTGCATTGAATCTCTGAGCCGTTAAGGAATTGCATCCCTCAACTACCTTACCAGGTGGTCGGATAATGGTGGGTCACCCAATCGGCTCCGAGGACAGACGGTTGCCGATGAATCGCCTCATTTCGTTTCCAGTCTGGTGTTTCCCGGCTGGGCTTATCTCCAACATCTGCTTATCTGCAGACTGCAGTCCTCATCGCCTGAGATGAAGTGACGTTCCAAACTCCCATACAGGGATAGCAATCTGCAAAGGGTTTTGTCTTGCTTCGCCTTTTAGTCGGGCACTCTAGTGATACCGTCAACTCTTTCAATGGGATACGCGGTTACTTCGCAAGACCTGCCTGTCCCAGGCTGGGTGAGATCAACAAAGCCAGTCTCATCATCAATTCTGGTGAAGGCTTGCTTGATCCTAAAGTGGCTCATCGTATTGCCCACGGCTTTGAGAAACTGCTCTCTGCTGGCAAAGAGCCCAACGCTCCGCGTCCAAGTCTTGTCGTAACTTTTGAGCCTTTGCTTATTGAGGCTGCGGGCATTGAAGCAACCCTGCTCCATACTGGTCGCCGAAGCCAAGACATTCTCGCAACTGCGTCTACAGCCATCATTCGCGATGCCGTACTCAAGCTGATTGCGCACCTCCACGCTACCACCCGCCGGTTTCTTGAGCTAGCAGAGGCTCACGCCACAACTCTTATGCCGAACTACACCAACGGTGTTGCCGCACAACCGAACTCACGGACACTATCTATTGGGACATACAGCTGGCCTCCATCGCGATGCAGAACGATTGCAGCAGTTCTACGCAAGACTCGGCAGGTGCCCCACGGGAACGACGGTGCTCAACGGAACGAGTTGGCCGCTTGATCGCCAAGGCTTGGCAGAGTACCTCGGTTTCGCCGCCGTGGTCGACAATGCATACGACGCCGCTCAGTTTTCTGCTGCCGAGATGCCTGTGGAAAACGGCGCAATTGCCTCACAGATTGCTCTCCACGCAGGCTTTTTATCCAGGATTTGATGACGCAGGACGCCCAACCAAAGCCATGGATTCTTCTTCTCCAGGAAGGTGGCGAAAACACATACGTTTCAAGCGCAAGGCCGCAAAAAAAGAAATCCGGGACTCCTTAACAGAGCCCAAGCCGACGCATCGAAATTTCTCTTGGTGTCGGTCGAGCCATTCAGGAACATAATTTTTCGCCGGGAGTGGTCGATGCCAAGGACTTGGGCGATAACTTGGCTGTCTTCAGCGGCGCAACGGGAGGGCTTGACAACTGACATCGCATTCTCGACGCTCTTTCCATCGATGGGGAGCGGTCATCGAAGGAGTTGGACTTGGACTGGACTGCATCCCAGGAGTTAGCCAATGTTCTGATGTGTCAACACAAAGCGCCATTCCGCGTAGGGCATCACTTTGCGTCGGAACTTGTAAGGTATGCTGAAGTACAGGGCCTCTACCCAAGAAACTTCCCGTATACGAAAGCTTCAAGGATATTTGCCGAGGCCTTACAACACACTGGACTGGAGGGCGACGCGTCTCAATTACTGAACGAGCAGGAGTTTAGGTGAGCTCTGGATCCCGAGGGCATCATCAAGCGTCGAGCGACATTAGGGGGTCCTCAACCTCAGGAGATGGAGAGCATGATTGAAAGTTCCTAAACAAATCTTGCGGGCCTTGAGGGTTCGATTAAACAACGGCGAATGCATATCAATGGCTCACTCGAAAGACTGGACGTGGCTTTCCGCACTTTCATAGGTAACGCGACGTGTCGTGATGCCTTTAGCATCGCCCGTTCCTAGCGTAGCACGTGACTAACGTTAGCTCCGGAGCGACCTTTTTCTAGGGGTTATTCCTCTAACCGTAGTTATAAGTAATTATATTATAGCTACTCTTATTATAATAGAATAAGCTCTTTAGTAACTATAAATATAGCCCTATAGGATATTTCTTAATAGTTATAAGCCTAGCTCTAACTAGACCTCTAATTACTATTTTAAAATAAGCCTTTATTACTAAAAGTATTTATTAAAACTTCCTCTCTCTTATTCCTTCTTCCCTCCTTATTATATACTATCCTCTATTATTATAAACTCTCTATTTCTAAATAATTATAATTATAATATTTTCTATTACTATTACTATAATATTATACTACTTAACTATATATAGGGATTTTACTACTTAGTATATAATAATCTAAGCTAAAGCCTAAGTTACTAAAGTCTAGAAGTATATTAACTTAGATAACCCTAAGGGATCTTTATATCTAAGTAAAACCTTATTAGAAACCCTAACTCTTAATATATATATTACTAAGTAAAACTAAGATATTAATACTTAATACTTATAAGAGAAGAGTACTTATAATTAATATATTACTCTATTTAACCAAGAGGCTCTAGAAGAGGTTATTACTAATACTACTTCTAGGACTACTCCTAAGTTTATTATTAGGATATAAATAATAAATAAATTATAACCCCTTTAGCTTCTAGCTACTCTAGTTATAATTAATAATAATATTATAAGTATATAGGAATAATACCTAGAGTATTTTTATTTACTTATTATATAAGAGTCTAAGTAAACTTATAAGGATTAAGAGTTTAGATAAATTAACTATCTAGTTATAGAGACTATTACTTATAATATTATTATATCTATATATATAGAACTTCCTACTAAAGGGGATATAACCCTTTATAGCTTTATTATTATTCTTAAATATTACTATACTCTAAGCGAGGCTAGTACCCTTATTATTATTTAAGAGGAGTATATCTAAGTCCTAGAGAAAGTAAATAGGAATATTAATCCTAATACCTAAATTACGGATTTTATAGGTATCTAGCTCCACGCTATTTAGCTTAAGCTTCTTAAGGTAAGTAGTACCCTCGCTTTAAAAACTTTTCTTTAAGTAGTAAGTTATTACTTTATACCTACTTAAGCTAATATAAAGATTATAGATATCCTTAAATAAGAGCGAGCACGGACCCTAGTCTCTAATATAAGCTAATATACTAATAGATTTAAGGACCTCTTATATAAGGATATACTCTACTCGAGGTTATAAGGATAAAGCGCTAGGGTCTTTATAATACTAGCTAGCTATATAAACGAGGCTAACCTATTAAGCGTTCCTATAACTAGTAACTTATCTAGCGGTAAATAGTACTTATATAGGTCGAGCTATTAATAGCTAAGTATTGATTATAACTACTTAGAAGCCGCTTTAATTAGATATTACTAGAAGGGCCCCTACGTATTAGTAATAAATATATAAGTAGCTTAGATCTATAACTAGTTAAATAATAACTTATACTTTGCTAATCTTTATATAGAACTTACTTATAAGGGCTAGCTATGCTATTACCGCTTTATCCGCTAGCTATGCTATTATTAGTAACGCTCTCTCTATTTAGCGCAAGCTATACTTACTAACGTTCGCTTAGGCTACTTAGGCTACCTCTACCTTAGTAATATAGAGGACCTGCTTAAAGAAGGGCTACTCTATAGGGTATATAACAACCTACTAAACTTCTATTACTAAGTTTACTTACTTAGCTCTAATACTATTGCGTTTTATAGAGTCCCCTATAGGGGTATTAAAATAAGCCCTCTTAAGGGCTTTATTAATAATATACTCTCTATATATAGCGGAGTAGTTAATAAAAGAGCGGGTTTTATTAATTATATTAAGGCTAAACTCTCTAGCGATCCCCTCTATATTATTTATACTAAAGGGTATACCTCGCTTAGGCTTAGTATAT
>JAVHLU010003087.1:0-13397 GCA_036785755.1 Colletotrichum ledebouriae
GATATAATTAGCCCTAGTGCGGCGCGCATCCGACTTTATATAGTAATATTTAGAGGGTTTGCTTGCGAGTAGTAGGAACGTATAGGGTTCCTATATTATTTTCCTTAACTAGTAGAGGGTATAGGTTTAAATACCTATATAGTATTTCCCGAATTATGCCTGCGAACTAGGTGAATTTATTATAGTCTTTTTGCGAAGGGGCTGCGGCGTAATTCCGAGCTCAATATATATTATAAATAAGAAACTTACTACTTAAAGCGCTTTAAATAGATAATTAGACTAGGAAGAATATTATAACTAAGGCCTTATTATAAAACAAGGATATTTAGCGCGCTTAGCGCGTCTAAGGGCTTTACCCTAATAATAGCGATAGTTATATCTAGCTTAATAATAATAATAACTATATCTATTATACCTTCCCTTTTAAATACCTTCTACCCTTAGTATTTTAAGAACCCTTATAAATATAACTACTCTCCTTACTTAAAAGTTAATCCCTACTCTTATTTAACTAATAAGAAAAATTAGCGCTTAAGTATATATATATAAAATTAGTTTATATTACTGAGTAATACTAGCTATTACTACTACCTTCACCCGCCTAGTATTAAGCTAACTTTTCCCTCTATATATATATTTTTAGAAAAGAAGTATTAATACTTTTATCCCTATTACTTTATGATTATTATACTTATACTTCTTATTTTATTACTATTATCCTCTTCTAGACGTTAAGGACCCTTATTAATACTTAACGTTATTATACGCGCTTAGTACTACTAGAGTAACTTATAATTTATATACTTAGATATTATTTTACCTTAAATAGATAATAATCTTAATAAGAAGACGCTAAGTATATTACGCTTAACTATATTTACTATTACCTATCTAATATTAAGATTCCTTATAGAAAGCTAGGATATTATATTTATAACTAAGAAATCTTTAAGTATACCCTTAACTAAGAGACTTAATATTAAAGAACTAGCTATAATATTTCTAGTACTTTATTTATTATTTATCTAGGTATTAATATATATACTATTACCTAACTACTATTAATTAACAAAATTAAGTTTTATTACTAATTTCCTAACTCTATTCTAAACTAAGAATAGCTAGCTCTTTATAATATTATATAGGGCCTCTAGCTACTATATAGTGATTTTACCTGCTTAAGTGCAATAGACCTTCTAACTCCGCGCCTCCTAATAATATATAGCCTTCGGTCACGTGATTATAACTTTCCTAACTATAGCCGTACTTATATATACCTGTTAATAGCCTCACGATCTTTAACTTTATATTAATAATAACGTAGTTTTTAATTATTTAATAGAATATAAAACTATCGACTTTTCCTCTCGCGCACTACCTACGCTACTAATACCGCCTCTATTACTACTTTATCCGCTAGAAGTCGTTACTATCTTTACTATACTATTATTAGTAATGCTCTCTCTATTTAGCGTAAGCTATACTTACTAACCCCTAATAGGCCTAGGCTGCCTAGGCTACCTCTACCTTAGTAATATAGAGGACCTACTTAAAGAAGGGTTACTCTATAGGGTATATAATAACCTACTAAACTTCTATTACTAAGTTTACTTACTTAGCTTTAATATTATTATACCTTATAGAGTCCCCTATAAGGGTATTAAAGTAAGCCCTGTTAAGGGCTATATTAATAATATACTCTTTATATATAGTAGAGTAGTTAAGAAAGGAGCGGGTTTTATTAATTATATTAAGGCTAAACTCTATAGTAATCCCCTTTATATTATTTATATTAAAAGGTATACCTCGCTTAAGCTTAGTAGTATATTTATATATAAGGTTTAGTATTAATATAGTTAAGGGATAAGGATAAGGAAGAAGGAGAAGTATAAAGCCTTACTTATAGTAATAGAGCTTTTTATACTTCTAGCTATAAGAACCTCTTAGGAAAGACCTCTTTAGTTAAGGAGTTACCTCTTATATAGTAGTATTTATAATACCTTTAGTACCTTACTAGAAAGTCGACCTTTTAGGTTAAGGAGTTATCTTATATAGTAGCTTTTACCTTTAATACCTTGCTAGAAGGTCGACCTTTTAGGTTAAGGAGTTATCTTATATAGTAGTTTTTATAGCACCTTATTAGAAAGTTTAGTAAGGGCGTTGCTACGAGAGCCTTAATAGCCTATTCAGCTCTAATATAACTAGCCCTAGTATAGCGCGCGTCTAACTTTATAATATTTAGAGTATTTGCTTATAAGTAATAAGAAAATATAGGGTTTTTATATTATTTTCCTTAAATAGTAGAGGGTATAAGTTAAAATACCTATAAGGTATTTCCTAAATTATGCTTATAAACTAGGTGAATTTATTATAGTCTTTTTACAAAGGGGCTGCGGCGTAATTCCGAACTTAATACTACTAACCTCTAAGGCCTCTATAGTAATATTACCTTACTTACTACCTTAATTACTATAATTAAGGATAATAGCGTTATAGAGTTTTACCCTAAGATTAGTAATAAGTCTTACTACTAGTTCCTTAAGTAATACTAAGATAATATATAACTAGCTACTATCTATAGCATTAATATTAACTAACTCCTAGCTATTACTAAAGACATTATTAATAATAAGAATAAGGAATACCCCGACCTACTAAAGCTAGCTAACACTACTCCTATAGCGCCCTTAACCTCAAGTAAGATATATATAAATTAGATAGAATAAATAGAAACTAAGGTTACTTAAGGTTATATATATATATAGTAATATAGCTCTACTTATTAGCACGTTGCTATAATTGGAGGTATAAATTAGATTTTATATTATATATTATAGTTAACGCCTTTCTCTTGTTATATAAGTAATTAATACTAAACGCGCTTAGCGTAATTATCCTACCTAAGGGCGCTTAATGCAACTAACGCGTTAAATATACCTAAACGTAATAAACCTACTTAAAGGGGTTTATTACCTTTAAGGAGAAAACCTTTAAGAAATCATAGAGTTTTCACCTATATTTTTCGCCTACTACGTAGACCGTATTAATAATTAATAGAACCCGCTCTTTTATTAACTACTCCGCTATATATAAAGAGTATATTATTAATATAGCCCTTAGGAGGGCTTACCTTAATACCTATATAGGGGACTCTATAAGGTATAATTAATTCCGAACTCAATATAGGTATTTTAAGCTATAACCTCTATTAATTAAAGAAAATAATATAAGAACCCTATATATTCCTACTTAGATATAAAGCCTCTATATATTATTATATAAAGTTAGATATACGCTATACTAGGGCTAATAATCTTAGAGCTAAACGAGCTACTAAAGCTCTTATAATAATACCCTTATTAAACCTTCTAATAAGGTAAAATCTACTATATAAAATAACTCCTTAACCTAGAAGGTTAGCCTTCTAATAAGGTATTATAAACGCTACTATATAAGAGATAACCCCTTAACTAAAGAGGTCTTTCCTAAGAGGTTCTTATAGCTAGAAGTATAAGAAGCTCTACTTTAAGTAAGGCTTTATACCTCTCCCTCTTCCTTATCCTTATCCCTTAATTATATTAATACCTAACCCTATATATAAATATACTAAGCCTAAGCGAGATATACCCTTTAATATAAATAATATAGAGCGGGTTACTAGAGAGTTTAGCCTTAATATAATTAATAAAACCCGCTCCTTTATTAACTACTCCGCTATATATAGAGAGTATATTATTAATATAGCCCTTAAGAGGGCTTATTTTAATACCCCTATAGGGGACTCTATAAGGCGTAATAGTATTAGAGCTAAGTAAGTAAACTTAGTAGTAGAAGTTCGGCGGGTTATTATATACCTTATAGAGTAGCCCTTCTTCGAGTAGGTCCTCTATATTGCTAAGGCAGAGGCAGCCTAGGTAGCCTAGGCCTATTAGGGGAACGTTAGTGAGTATAGCTTACGCTAAATAGAGAGAGCGTTACTAATAATAGTATAGCTACTACGAAGGCGTTAGCTAACCCGATTAAATAAGAGGACTACTAGCGGACGAAGCGGTGATAGAGGCGGTATTAGTAGCGCGGGTAGTATGCGAGAGGAAAAGTCAATAGTTTCGTAGTCTATTAAATAATTAAAAACTACGTTATTATCGATATAAAGTTAAAGATCGTGAGGCTATCTAGTAGGGTATGTATAAGTACGGCTATAGTTAGGAAAGGTGGTTAGTAATTACGATTTCGTAACTAAAGGCTATGTATTATCAGGAGGCGCGGAGTTAGAAGGTCTATTGCACTTAAGCAGGTAAAATCACTATGCAGTGGCTAGAGGCCTCTAGTATAGTATAATATAATATATACTGACTAATGATTCTAAGGTAATAATTACTATAATTTCTATTAAAACTATAATATTAATAATAGATTCTAGTAGAACTAGCTATATTATCAAGAACCCTTACTACGCTACTAATCCTATATTAATCGCTATAATAGCCTAAGAAGATACTAAATTTACTATAAGCCTAAGTACTAATCCTAGAAGTGTAATAATAATAAATAGACCTAAGAGTTTAATAAGTTTAAGTCTAAGTACTTTTAAAATATTACTAAAGAAGAGTTTAACGCTTTCCTTATTAACCTTAAAAATAATACCAAGAACTAGGAAGCCCTAGTAAATAATATTAATACTGATAGCGAGGCTAAGTAATACCTTTAGGATTACTAGTAGGATTAATCCTAGCCCTCTTCCCCTTATAGATTTACTATATTTATTACTAATACTATAACTATAATTAATAGTAATAAATTAGTCAATTTGCTATTAAATTAAGCTACTTTCTATATAATTATAGGTACTAACCTAAGGGGCATAGGCTACCTCTACCGTAATAGTGCGGAGGACCTGCTCGAAGAAGGGCTACTCTGTAGGGTATATAATAACTTACTTAGCTTCCGCTACTAAGTTAGCTTACTTAGCTATAATACTATTATACCTTATAGAGTCCCCTTTAGGGGTATTAAAATAAGCTCTCTTAAGTACTATACTAATAATATACTCTCTATATATAGCAAAGTAGTTAATAAAAGAGCGGGTTTTATTAATTATATTGATATTAAACTCTCTAGCGATCCCCTATATATTATTTATACTAAAGGGTATACCTCGCTTAGGCTTAGTATATTTATATATAGGGTCTAATATTAATATAATTAAGGATTTGTAATAGGTTATAGGGATAAGGATAAGGAAGAGGGAGAGGTATAAGGCCCTACTTATAGAGCTTCTTATACTTCTAGCTATAAGAACCTCTTAGGAAAGATCTCTTTAATTAAGGAGTTATCTCTTATATAATAGCGTTTATAATACCTTATTAGAAGGCTAACCTTCTAGGTTAAGGAGTTATTTTATATAGTAGATTTTACCTTATTAGAAGGTTTAATAAGGGTATTATTACGAGAGCTTTAGTAGCTTATTTAGCTCTAAGATTATTAGCCCTAGTATAGCGTATATCTAACTTTATATAATAATATTTAGAGGGTTTATATCTAAGTAGGAATATATAGGGTTCTTATATTATTTTCTTTAATTAATAGAGGTTATAGCTTAAAATACCTATATTGAGTTTGGAATTACGCCGCAGCCCCTTCGCAAAAAGACTATAATAAGTTCACCTAGTTTATAAGTATAATTTAGGAAATACTATATAGGTATTTTAACTTATACTCTCTACTAGTTAAGGAAAATAATATAAGAACCCTATATGTTCCTACTACTCGTAAGTAAACCCTCTAAATATTATAAAGTCGGACGCGCGCTATACTAGGGCTAATTATATTAGAGCTAAACGGGTTACTAAGGCTCTCGTGGTAACGCCCTCGCTAAACCTTCTAATAAGGTGCTAAAGGTATTGCAAAAGCTACTATATAAGATAACTCCTTAACTTAAAAGGTTAACCTTCTAGTAAGGTGCTAAAGGTGCTATAAAAGCTACTATATAAGATAACTCCTTAACTTAAAAGGTTAACCTTCTAGTAAGGTATTATAAATATTACTATATAAGAGGTAACTCCTTAACTAAAGAGGTCTTTCCTAAGAGGTTCTTATAGCTAGAAGTATAAGAAGCTCTACTATAAGCAGGGCTTTATACCTCTCCCTCTTCTTTATCCTTATTCCTATAACTTATAATAAATCCTAAACTATATTAATACTAGACCCTATATATAAAAATACTAAGCCCGCGCGAGGCACGCCCTTAAATACTAATAATATATAAGAGCTTACTAGAGAGTTTAGTATTAATATAATTAATAAAACCCGCTCCTTTTTTAACTACTCTATTATATATAGAGAGTATATTATTAGTATAGCCCTTAAGAGGGCTCTTATTAATACCCCTAGAGGGGATACTCGCTATTATATTGCGGCTAAGCAAGCGGACTTAGCAGCGGAAGCTAGGCGGGTCGTTGCTGGAATACCTATATAATATTTCCCGATTTATACCTACGAACTAGGTAAATTTATTATAGTCTTTTTATAAAGGGGCTGCGGCGTATTTCCGAACTTAAGGCCTCTGGCCACTGCATAGTGATTTTACCTGCTTAAGTGCAATAGACCTTCTAACTCCGCGCCTCCTAACAATACATAGCCTTCGCTCACGTGATCCCTAATAACCTCCTAAGTTGCCAACTACCTTTCCTAACCACAGCCGTACTTATACGTGCCTATCACACTAGATAGCCTCACGATCTTCAACTTCATATCGACAATAACGTGGTTTTTAATTATTTAAGTACGGGCAGACTATAAAACTATTAACTTTTCCTCTCGCGCACTACCCGCGCTGTTAATACCGCCTCTATTACCGCTTTATCCGCTAGCTATACTATTATTAGTAACGCTCTCTCTATATTAAAGTAGTTAGTATAAGCTATACTTACTAATATTCGCCTAGGCTACCTAGGCTACCTCTGCCTTAGTAATATAGAGGACTTACTTAAAGAAGGGCTACTTTATAGGGTATATAACGACTTATTAAACTTCTACTACTAAGTTTACTTACTTAGCTTTAATTCTATTATGCTTTATAGAGTCCCCTATAGGGGTATTAAGGCAAGCCCTCTTAAGGGCTATATTAATAATATACTCTCTATATATAGCAGAGTAGTTAATAAAGGAGTAGGTTTTATTAATTATATTAAGGCTAAACTCTCTAGTAACCCCCTTTATATTATTTATATTAAAAGGTATACCTCGCTTAGGCTTATTATATTTATATATAAGGTCTAGTATTAATATAGTTTAGGGATAAGAATAAGGAAGAGGGAGAGGTATAAAGCCCTGCTTATAGCAGAGCTTCTTATACTTCTAGCTATAAGAACCTCTTAGGAAAGACCTCTTTAGTTAAGGAGTTACCTCTTATATAATAGCGTTTACCTTACTAGAAGATTAACCTTTTAGGTTAAGGAGTTATCTTATATAGTAGCTTTTACCTTTAGCACCTTGCTATAAGGTCGACCTCTTGGGTTAAGGAGTTATCTTATATAGTGGCTTTGCTACGAGAGCCTTAGTAGCCCGTTCGGCTCTAATATAATTAGCCCCGGTGTAGCCCGCATCCGACTTTATAATATTTAGAGGGTTTGCTTATAAGTAGTAGGAATATATAGGGTTCCTATATTGTTTTCTTTAACTAGTAGAGGGTATAGGTTAAAATACCTATATAGTATTTCCCGAATTATACTTATAAGCTAGGTGAATTTGTTATAGTCTTCTTGCAAGGGGGCTGCGGCGTAATTCCGAACTCAATTCCGAACTTAATAGGTATTAACCTAGCTACTAACTCTAAGCTTACTCTCCTACCTACCTAGCTCATCCTACTCAGAGCCTCTACTCTAACCTAATCATTTATACTTAATAATAGGTATTCTAGGGAGGTTTTCCAAAGTATTATACCAGATTTAAGAGCTATTAGAATCTATACTACTAGCTAATGATAAGTTATTACCTGATAATAAATTTCGCTTATTAATAGTAATTAATAAAGTAAATACTAGCTAAGTAAGAGTATACTTTATAGATAGCCCCTATAAGGATTCGTTTAGTACTATTATAGTTAAACTATATTTAGTAATATAATCTCTATATAATACCCTCTAATACCCCTTTTCTCTTCTACTTAAGCGATATAGATTAAAGAAGTATTTACTTTAATAACCTCTATAATTACTTATTTAGGGTAATATTACTACCCTAGTTATATATTAATAGGGCTACGCCTAGCCTTTTTTTAATAAAGAGGAGATCCTTACCTAAATAAGCTATTTAATAAATACTAAGTTATAGCGCTTATACTAACAATTAAATTACCCCTCTATTACTAAGTTAGCTACTTTCCTCTAGCGCGCTAGTTACTCTGTTTAAATAGTAATAACTAAGTAGTTAACTAAGATCTACTAATATTACTAATTAAATATAAGAATCCCTTAGAGGTTTAGATTCTCCGTCTAGGATAATTATTTATTTAACTATAAGATTATTTATAATATTATCTACCTTAAAAGTAAAAGAACTCTATATATTCTTAATATAGCTACTAGCTTTGATATTACTTACTTTCTTTCTAATCTCCCTATAAGGATTACCTAGGAAACCCTCTAACTCTACTGGATTTATATCTATTAGGGACTACTTAATTATATTATTATAGATATTAGATTAATAGTAGAAGCTTTTAAGAATAATACTAAATTAATAGTAGTTATAATTAAAGTTATCCCTATTAAAGCTTATTATTAAAGTAGTAAAATAGAGAGGTATTATAAGCCCCTATGCTATACTTATACTATTATTTAATAGGAAGTCCTATATATTAAGCCCCCTCTCGCTCTCTAAATAGTAATTAAATCTATTAGAAATACTACGAGCCCTAATAGCTTTTTACCTACCCTACGTATTGAGTTCGGAATTACGCCGCAGCCCCTTCGCAAAAAGACTATAATAAATTCACCTAGTTTATAGGTATAATTTAGGAAATACTATATAGGTATTTTAACCTATACCCTCTACTAGTTAAGGAAAATAATATAAGAACCCTATACGTTCCTACTACTTATAAGCAAACCCTCTGAATATTACTATATAAAGTCGGACGCGCGCTATACTAGGGCTAATCATATTAAAGCCGAACGGGCTACTAAGGCTCTCGTGGTAACGCCCTCGCTAAACCTTCTAGTAAGGTGCTATAAAAGCTACTATATAAGATAACTTCTTAACCTAAAAGGTCGACCTTCTAGCAAGGTACTAAAGGTACTATAAACGCTACTATATAAGAGGTAACTCCTTAACTAAAGAGGTCTTTCCTAAGAGGTTCTTATAGCTAGAAGTATAAGAAGCTCTACTATAAGCAGGGCCTTATACCTCTCCCTCTTCCTTATCTAACCTATAATAAATCCTTAACTATATTAGCACTAGACCCTATATAAACACTAAGCCTGCGCAAGGCACGCCCTTTAATACTAATAATATATAAGAGCTTATTAGAGAGTTTAGTATTAATATAATTAATAAAACCCGCTCCTTTTTTAACTACTCTATTATATATAGAGAGTATATTATTAGTATAGCCCTTAAGAGGGCTCTTATTAATACCCCTAGAGGGGATACTTGCTATTATATTATAGCTAAGTAAGTAGACTTAGTAATAGAAGCTAAGTAAGTTATTATATACCTTATAGAATAGCCCTTCTTCGAGCAGGTCCTCTGCACTATTAAGGCAGAGGTAGCCTAGGCCCCTTAGGGGAACGTTAGTAAGTATAGCTTATACTAAATAGAGAGAGCGTTACTAATAACGGCATAGCTACTAGCGGATAAAGCGGTAATAGAGGCGGTATTAGTAGCGCGGGTAGTACGCGAGAGGAAAAGTTAATAGTTTTATAGTCTATTAAATAATTAAAAACCACGTTATTATTAATATAAAGTTAAAGATCGTGAGGCTATCTAGTATAATAGGTATATATAAGTGCGGCTATAGTTAGGAAAGGATCACATAACCGAAGGCTATATATTATCAGGAGGCGCGGAGTTAGAAGGTCTATTGCACTTAAGCAGGTCAAATCACTATATAGTAGCCAGAGGCCTCCTACCCTACTTATATTTAATATATACCTATAGATTAGTTATAACCCTACCCCCTCCCCTAATTTTAATACTAGGGCTTAAGTAGTTAATATTGTAATAGAGGATTTATAGAAAGAATACTCTAAATATAAAGTTATAAATACCCTCGCTACTTATACTAGCCCTAGTATTAATAATATAATCTACCTCTTATTATAATTATAAGTTAAAGTATATTAAGAAAAGGATAAATAATAAGGTCCTTATGGACTAATCGCTATTTTAAGTGAAATAGTTACTATTTAGCTACCTTATAGCCCCTAAGACTTCCCTCTATTACTATAAGACCCTTTTATAGTAATCCTAATACCCCTAGAGACCCTAATAATAACCTATAAGCCCCTATTACCCCTGAGGCTACTAAGCTAACCCCGACCCCCCCTCTACTCTAGTATAGAGAATAACTCTAGAAGAATCCTATTACTAACCTATTTAATATATTTAAACTAGAAATTAACTACTTAATAATATTTATCTTAATAAAGGAAAGGGCTAATTAGGAACTTTCCCTAGCTTTATATTAGTCTAGTAAGCTTATTACTAATAATCCCCCTGTTAGATGTCCTATAAGAAAGAGATTAATACCCTCTTAAATTATAAAGTATTTAAATTCAAGATTTATAATCTAACTAAGTAATATAGCTACTTCTTTTAATCTTATATAGTTAGTAAAATTAAGAATAAGACTATTACCCCTATTAAGAAGTCCTACTTAGTTATTTATAGTATTAATAATATTAATAAGTAGGGTATTTTAACCTAGTTACTTATAATCTAATACTATAATATTCGCTTCCTTCTAGTAATTACTCTATTACTTAGCCTTAATTGTACTATTTAGATTAGAGATATTACCTAAGCTTATATATAATCCTAGATAACGCTAGTGCGTGATATTTATACCTAACTACCTAACTAGATCTATTTCTCTACCCCGCTAGGATTATTATAAAAGTTATTAAGCCCCTCTATAGTATTACTAAAGCTAGTACCTATTAGTAAGCTACTTATAGCGCCTATTACTATAATAAGTTATATATAACTAGCTCTACCTTTAACCCCTACCTACTTATTACTAATAACTCGAGCCCTTACTTTACTATTATTAATGTATAGATAGATAATATAATTAGTCTTTCTAATAATACCTTTTTTCCTATTAAAGGAGAAGAGCTCTAGAAGGCTAAATTTATAGCTTAACCTAAGGAAAAGCCTATGCCCTAGACCCCTATTACCTTTAATAGTAGAATAATCTCTATTAGTAGTACTAGTATAATTATATTATATTAGAAGGACTAAAACGCTAGGATTAAGCCTATAAAGAAGATACTTAAGAAGATATTAGTAAAGGAATAATGTATTAAATAATACGCTAGAGGGATTTACCAACTAGCAGCCTACTTTAACTTATTAACTACTACTTAATCCTAGGATCTTATTCATAAAAATATTACTACCCTTAATAAGCGCTTATAATAGCTAAAGAATAACCTTAACTAAGGCTTAATCTTTATTATATTATCGCTACCTACTACTAAACTATTTATATTTATAAATAGATTATTTACTAATAATTAAGACCTTATATTATAGTTAGGTTATGTTATTATACTTACTAATAAAATAATAAATAATATAATCTTTATAATTAATACTAATATTATAAAGGGCTACTCCATAGGGTACGCAACGACCCGCCTAGCTTCTACTACTAAGTCCGCTTGCTTAGTTATAATATAATAGCAAGTATCCCCTCTAGGGGTATTAATAAGAGCCCTCTTAAGGGCTATACTAATAATATACTCTCTATATATAATAGAGTAGTTAAGAAAGGAGCGGGTTTTATTAATTATATTAATACTAAACTCTCTAATAAGCTCTCGTGCGTTATTAGTATTAAAGGGTATACCTCGCGTAAGCTTAGCGTTTTTATATATAAGGTCTAGTGCTAATATAGGTAAGGGATAAGGATAAGGAAGAGGGAGAGGTATAAAGCCCTGCTTATAGTAGAGCTTCTTATACTTCTAGCTATAAGAACCTCTTAGGAAAGACCTCTTTAGTTAAGGAGTTACCTCTTATATAATAGTATTTATAGTACTTTTAATACCTTACTAGAAGGTCGACCTTTTAGGTTAAGGAGTTATCTTATATAGTAGCTTTTATAGCACCTTACTAGAAGGTTTAGCGAGGGCGTTACTACGAGAGCCTTAGTAGCCTGTTTAGCTCTAATATAATTAGCCCTAGTATAGCGCGCATCCGACTTTATATAAGGGTTTACTTATAAGTAATAGGAACGTATAGGGTTCCTATATTATTTTCCTTAACTAGTAGAGGGTATTAGTTAAAATACCTATATAGTATTTCTTAAATTATACCTACGAACTAGGTGAATTTATTATGGTCTTTTTATAAAGGGGCTGCGGCGTAATTCCGAACTCAATACTAATATTATCTATTATATCTCTACTAAGTATAAATAAGTTACTAATAGTATATTAGCCTTAGAGATCTATGTTATAGTTACTAGCCCTAACCTCGCCTTTACTATTACTTTAACCCTTTAATAAGTTATTACTAAGCTAGGTATTACTAACTCTATCCCTATGGTAATATATATTAACTTATGGCCTCTGGCCACTGCATAGTGATTTTACCTGCTTAAGTGCAACAGACCTTCTAACTCCGCGCCTCCTGACAATATATAGCCTTTGGTTATATAATTATAACTCTCCTAACCACAGCCGCACTTATATATGCCTATAGCCTCACGATCTTTAACTTCATATTAATAATAACGTGGTTTTTAATTATTTAATAGACTATAAAACTATCGACTTTTCCTCTCGCGTACTACCCGCGCTGCTAATACTACCTCTATCACCGCTTTATCCGCTAGTAGTCCTCTTATTTAATCAGGTTAGCTAATACCTTCGCAGCTATACTATTATTAGTAACGCTCTCTCTATATTAAAGTAGTCGGCATAAGCTATACTTACTAATATTCCCCTAATAGGCCTAGGCTGCCTAGGCTACCTCTACCTTAGTAATATAGAGGACCTACTCGAAGAAGGGCTACTCTATAGGGTATATAACGACCCGCTAAACCTCTATTACTAAGTTTACTTACTTAGCTCTAATACTATCGCGCCTTATAGAGTCCCCTATAGGGGTATTAAGGTAAGCCCTCTTAAGGGCTATACTAATAATACGCTCTCTATATATAGCGGAGTAGT
>JAVHLU010003088.1:0-13393 GCA_036785755.1 Colletotrichum ledebouriae
AAGACTAGTTAGGCTATAGCCCTTAAGAAGGCGCGCGCTACTAAAAATAAGAGCAAAGCTAGGGGTAGAGGGGCGCGCCCTCCTCCCCTAGAGAGTAATAATAAGGTTATATATATATTATTCCTTCCCGTTATTAATATATAATATACTAATATATTATATAATAAGTAGAAGGAAGTAGAAGTAACTTATAGGGGGTAGCTCTAAGGGTAAGGGTTTATAGCTTAAGAAGCCCTAGGGTTACCCCCCTAAGTAATTTAAGAAGATAGCTCCTAATAAGTTATAATCCCTTTATTATTATAACTATATATTAGAATATTACTAACCTTATTATTATTATAATCCCTAAGGAGATAGATAAAGAGGAGGGTATTAGTAAGGGTAGTTTAGAGCCCCCTCTTAGCCCTCCTCTCCCTAGTAGAGGTATAAAAGTAGAGTAAATACTCCTATTTAATAAGCGCTACTTTTAGTATATTTTAAGTAAGCTCTTAGGCTTATTAGATAGAAAGTACTTACTTAATATAGCAGGTAAGTATAACTACTATTATAAGGGTAAGGTGCCTTATTAATAGATAAGCGCCCCTATTACTATTATAGCCTGCTAATATACTAAAGCTAAGACTTTAGATAACCTAGCGGTTAGAAAGATAAGGTTCTATATACGCTTTATTTCTATAACTATCTTCTAATATAATATATAAACCCTTACTTATTAGAGAGCTATGCTCTATAAGGCTATTACTACCTAGAAGGAGGAGATTAAAGTAATAAAGAAAGGTAGTAATAATAAGGGTTAAGGTAGGGCTTCTATAGTAATAAGTAGTTCTAGTATATATAGTATTATTACTCTATCTCCTACCCTAGTTCTATTTAAAACTCTAGTAGTTAGCATAGGTATACCTATACCTTATCTACTTACTAGCGATATAGCTATTATAATATGCTATATAGTTAATAGTCTTATTAGTATATATTTACTAGAGGTATTACTACTTTTATATAATATCCTAATAGATTAATATAAGTAAATCCTCTAAGGTTAAGTAGTAGAAAATTAGTATTTTAGGGTAGCCCTTTAGGGTATATTATATTCTTTTGCTCCTATAAGAGTAACTTTAGGCTCCCTAGCTAGTAGGCTATAAATTAATTAAAGATTAGGCGCTATTAGCCCTCTTATACTTATCTAGAGTATCCCTTATTTATTATAATTATTCTTTATATATCCTTTAGATTAAGGAGCGAATAGAACCTTTTAAATTTCTTATAATTAAGAACCTTTATAAGACTATTAGCTAGTATATTATTTATTAGTATATATACTATACTAAATAATCCTCTAGCGTTTTCTTATTATAGCTATATATTCTAAATATTAATATACTATAGCCTAGTTAAGATCTATTCCTTTTTACTTATTATAAGACGAATTATCTATTAGTTATTATAGTAAATCTTCTAGATATTACTAAGTTTAAGAGTAATATCCCTAAATAGCCTCTAAAGAGTAATAGTCTCCTTAGCTATATATTTAAGGCTTAGAAGCTCTCCTTATTATCTATAAATAAAGCGTTACTTATAATTAGTAATACCTATCTACCCCCTAAGTTACTAAAGCGTATTATAAGGTAATAAGTATAATATAGGTACTATATAACCTAGTTAGTAGTAGTATAGTAATAAGGAGCAGGATTTATTAGGAATCTCGAGAGTAAAGAATATATAAAAGTAATATCGGGTTAGATTATAATAATAATATAGAGTATAGAGCTAATCTTCTCTTAGAAACTCTTTACTTCTAATAACGTTACTACTATTTTACTCTTTAGGAGTAGTAAGTTTAGAAGGGGGGTTACTAGCGCTCCTAGGTTAAGTAAATTAAACTTCTTTATAACCTACTTAATATATTAGTTATAGGAAAGGTATATCTTTTATATAGCTTAGTTATAAATAACTCTAATTCCGAGATAGTACTTAACTAAGCCTTATTCTTTTAACTTATACGCTTCCTTTAGGCTAATAATTACCTTTTATACTACTTCTTTATAATTCCTATAAAATAGGATAAGGAAGTTATTTATATAGAAAATAATAAGGACCCTCTTCTTAGTTAACTAGAAGAGATATAGGTCTTTACTTATAAGTATAAGGCTTAAACGCTAAAGGGTTAAGGAGAACTCTTTATACTAGAGTAGTAGCGCATCCCTTAGCCTATAGAGCGTATAGCGTAGTTTAATATACTTCCTAGGCTACTTAAAGCTATCTAATAACTTATAAATAATTAGGTTTTTATTTAGATCCTAAGAGGTATTTAGGAATGCGTTAATAACGTTGAATTATTTAACTTTAAGGTTAAATTATATAGTAATTACTATTACTACCCTAAAGGTATAAGTAGCGAGGGTTACTATATAAGTCTATTCGAGGGGTAACTTCTCTTACTAATCGCCTCGAACGTAGATCCTTGCTTTATACTAGTTAAGGACGTTATCCTTATTAAATTTATAAGTAAATACCTACTTTAAAGGGATTAGTCTCTTTATTATTATCTCTTAATTAATAACGCGCTATATATCTATTTATTATAATTTACCTATCTTAACCTTAGCTACTTCTTTAAAGCGAGTTTAGAGCGCCTATAGGAGGTTTAAAAGTTCTTTTTATAAGTAAGGTAGCTTAATAAGGTTATTAGTAGTAAGATATTTATAGATTATTATAGTTATACGAGCGGGTTTTACGCTATAGATAGTAGTATAAATATAGCTATAAAGCGTATAGTACCCTATATTAGCTTCTAAAAAGGCCTTCTATTAATTAGGTATAAAAGTCTTAAAGAAGCTAGATACCCGCTCCTGCTCTATATAGTATTAGAGTAAAAACTAGTAACTAGAGCGGGATTCGCTTTCTACTATTCCTAGTTATAAGTTACTAGGTAGTAGATTATAATAAGTTTAGCTATAGCCCTCTTAGTTATATACCTAGTTAGACCTCTATTTAGTATTATCCCTCTTCTCTCTATCCTAGTATAGCTATATTAGTAGATTTAAGGGCTTACTATCTAAAGGTTTATTCTTATTACTCTTACTTACTTTAGAAATATATTATAAAGTAGGGAGTAGTTTAATTATAATATAATCCTCGATCTATTCCCCTTTAGAATTAACTTCCCTAATAGCGTTATATATATAGTTTATTTCTAATATATATACTATACCTACTACTCTATCTATTAGGGCTAGGCTTTTATCTAGCTCTAGTATAGGATTAGGGGATAACAGCTACCCCCCCTTCTAACTTACTTATCCTTTTAGAAGTTTTAAGATTCTTTTATTTAAAAACTTAGTTATAAGAATAAGGGTTAATATAAGTAACTATTTAGTTATAAATATTAATATAGCTTTATTCTTATTTATAACGCCTAGGATCTGAAGTTTAAAGTTAACTTATAATATAAGCTCTTTAATCTCTTCTACTATCTCGCAGATAATATTTTCTAAGATAGCCTCTTTTACCTTATCCTTTATATAGAAAGTCTATTTATTAAATATTATATTTTATATAATAATAACTATTTATAATATAGGGATCTAGATCTTATATAGGTTATAGGCGTTTAGAATATATCCTATTAGGTATTTAATATATCCCCGCGGCACTATTTTAAAGTCTCTCTTATTAATTCCTCTCTCTTATTCCCTCTTAAGGGGGTATATATAGTAGCTATAGGTATATATATATCCCTAGTAAGGGCGAAGGTTATAAGTTAGGGCTGCTCTATTATTAGGTTACTACTAGCGAAAGTACTAGTAGAACTATTCCTCTTTAATTTATAGTAGTGAATACTAGTTATAGCATTTAAGTAAGCTTATATTATAAAGCGTTATTACTACTAGTACTATCTTAGCCTATAGTTTTATAAGTAAGCTAGCTATAGCGAGTATCTTAACCGTTTGAGTTATAACTTCTTAACTAGCCTATTCCCCTCCGCTGTTTAGTTCCTTTGTATATAGAGGGGTTGTTTTAACCTCTATTCCTTCTGCACGGGTCTAATCCTTATATCCTGTTGTAATGCCTTTAGTATCGCCTGTTCCTAGCGCGGCACGTAACTAACGTCGGCTCCGGAGCAACCTTATTCCGGGGGTCGTTCCTCCGACCGTGGTTATAAGTGACCACGTTATGGCTACTCTCGTTACAATAGATTAAGCTCTTTAGTAACTATAAATATAGTCGTAATGCCTTTAGCATCGCCTATTCCTAGCGTAGTATATAACTAATATTAGCTCCGGAGCAACCTTATTCTAGGGGTCGTTCCTCTAACTATAGTTATAAGTAACTACGTTATAGCTACTCTCGTTATAATAAATTAAGCTCTTTAGTAACTATAAATATAGCCCTATAGGATATTTCTTAATAATTATAAGCCTAGCTCTAACTAGACCTCTAATTACTATTTTAAAACGAGCCTTTATTACTAAAAGTACTTATTAAAACTTCCTCTCTCTTATTCTTTCTTTCCTCCTTATTATATACTATTTTTTATTACTATAAACCCTCTATTTCTAAATAACCTTAACTATAATATCTTTTATTATAGCTATTATAATATTATACTAGCTAACTATATATAGGGATTTCGCTACCTAGTATATTATAATCTAAGCTAAAGCCTAAGCTATTAAAATCTAGAAGTATATTAACCTAGATAACCCTAAGGGACCTTTATACCTAAGTAAGACTTTATTAGAAACTCTAACTCTTAACTTATATATTACTAAGTAAAACTAAGATATTAATACTTAGTACCTATAGGAGAAGAGCGCTTATAATTAATATATCGCTCTACTTAACTAAGAGGCTTTAGAAGAGGCTACTTCTAATACTACTTCTAGGACTACTCCTAAGTTTATTACTAGGATATAGATAAACGAATTATACCCCCTTTAGCTTCTAACTACCCTAGTTATAATTAATAAGAATACTATAGGTATATAGGAATAGTACTTAGAGTACTTCTATTCGCTTACTATATAAGAATCTAAATAAACTTATAAGGACTAGGAGTTTAAATAGATTAACTATCTAGTTATAGAGACTATTACTTATAATATTATTATACCTATATATATAGAACTTCTTACTAAAGGGGATATAACCCTATATAGCCTTATTATTAATCTTAAATATCGCTATACTTTAAGTAAGGCTAATATTCTTATTATTATTTAAGAAGAGTATATCTAAGTCCTAGAAAAGGCGAATAGGAGTATTAATCCTAACGCCTAGATTAAGGACTTTAGGGGTATTTACCTCCGCGCTACTTAGCTTAAGCTTCCTAAAGTAAGTAGTACCCTTGCTTTAAAAACTTTTCTTTAAATAATAAGTTATCGCTTTATATTTACTTAGGCTAATATAGAAATTATAGATATTCTTAAATAGGAGTAAGTAGGGATACTAGTCTCTAATATAAGCTAATATACTAATATATTTATTACAATGCGGTTCATAGCACTCTTAGCCTTATAAGGCTGCAGTAGCTATATACTATAGCGCGCGATTATATAATCGCGCACTATAGACTATTTTACTACGCTTTCTGCGCGCACTAATTTATAGCGAAGATAGTTACTCCTTATAACTCGCCCTTACCCCTACCTATAGCTTGTAATAGTTATAAGCCTAGCTCTATAGCTTATAAATACCCCTCTAACCTCTCTAAGCCTAGGAAAGGGCGAGGGGCTTTTCTCCTATTATTTTTTACCTTTTTTAAAGCAACCTTGTAATAATAGCTATATACTCTTTAATAACCTTCTCTCTAGAAGTAAGGCTCTAGGGCCCTATTAACTAGCCTCGCTAGTACCTTAACTTATACTTATCTATATAGAGCGAGGGTATTTAGAAGTATCTTAATCCTAATAGCCCTAACGCTAGGAAGCCTTCTAATACTCTTAAGAGCACTCTAACTATTTAGGAGTTTATAAATAAGTATAATAACTACCTCTAAGCTAAGTATAAGGCTAATCTTAGTAAGTATAAAGCAGCCCTTTAGAAGTAGAACGCTAAGGAGAATCCCTCTTAGATACTCCGCAAGACTACTAAATATAATAACTCTATTAATATTATTAAGAGCAAGGAGTCCGACGCTCCCTAATATACTAGAGCTAGCTATACTACTCCTAAGCTTATAAAGCTAATTCTACTAACCCCTATTAAGCGCGAGGACGTCTAAGAGGAGTAGAGCGACGCGCTTAAGTTCCTCTCTACTAATAGTACGAACCTCTCTTTATAGATCGCCTTATACTATAACTACTAGGCGCTTATCTATTAGACTATTAATATAGTCTACCTCGAGGTAATAGGGATAAAGCTTAATAATATAAATAATAAGTCCTAGATTAACCTTTAGAATATACTCTACCTCCTTAAATAGTAACTCGCCCGCTCTAATAATAATATATAGGAATAAGTATGCTAAGATTATAAGGATATTTTAAAGCGCGCTAAGTATATTATTTAACCTACTAAGTAGTACTAAGAGTAGTACTATCTCTATAAGCTAGTAGTAAGCTAGAATATTACTAACGCTAAGGGAAGCTATAATAAATACGCTTTTCTTAAGGTAGTATACTATAGGATCGCTCCTATATAGGCCTAGAACTAGCTAGATTTAGTTACCTAAGTAGAAGAGATTAGAACGCCTTACCTCTCGCTTAAAGAGCTTAGAATTATCCTTACTACTAAGATCTATAATAAGCTAGCTTCTACTAAGAGTACTAGTAGATCGCTTAGAGTATATACTACTCTTATAGGCTGCTCTAACTTAGAGGATCTACCTTAAGCCTTATAGACTGCTTTAAATACTTCCTTTCTAGTAGTAACGCCTAATAAGATCCCTAGCTACTCCTATAGATAATACTATAGATAGACCCCGTAGGACTATAGCTATATTTAATAAGTATTTATAAGCTTGCTAAAAGACGGCCTTAAGGATTATAAGATACTAAAGGATAAAGCGTAGCGTATACGGGAGATAGTAATATCCCTATAGTAAGGCTATATCTATAATAACCTTATATATATAGGATAGATTATAAAGGAGTCTTAGAAGAGCAGTTAGTACCTATCTAACTATAGCTATAGTAGACGCTATAGTAGTAGCTAAGGCAGGCGTAGTAATAGTAGTAGTAGTAGTAGTAGTAGTAACTAAGAGCGACTTCCTAATAACGTTTCCTACTATATTATTAACTAAAGCCTTCTTAAAGATAAAATCTAAGTAACCTAAGTTTATTCTATAGTATTCACGTTCTTTAAGGGACTATATACTCTCTCTAATAGTATTATTCTAGATAATTATAGAGCTCTCTATATTATTAATAATAAGAGAAAGCTAGTTCCTAGTACCTTTATACGCTTATATAATAACGAGGTAATTAAAGTTAGTAGCACGAGCGTACTAATTATTAGGAGGGGTACTTAGATTATCTAAGGAGCGTTTAAAGACGCTTTAATAAGTAAAAAGAGCGCTCTAACCTTAAGTAACGTTACTATTATTAAAAATATATATACTAATATTATCTTAGAAGCGCTCCTCTTTAAGATAGGTATCTAGTATAATAGCTATAACTACTCTCTATAGTTTAGTAAGCTAGGTAAATCTACTTATATAAAGTAGCTACTATATAAGAGTAACCTAGTTTTCTTTAAATATAACCCTATCTCTACCTACCCGCCTAGTCTAAGTATTCCTATAAGTAGTATAGGTATTATAGCCCTCTTAAATAACTAGAAGCTAGGGCGCCCCTTATACTACTACGTAGCTAAAAGGTCTAATAACGTATAACTATAGTACCTCTAAGCTAGTTACCTAGGCTAGAGCGCTCTTAAATACCTTATATATAATACTTAGGGGGTAAAGATTAAGACTCTATCGTATATTTAATATAAATTCTACGCTCAAGCGTATACTTAGTAAGTTATCTCGCGTAGTAAATCTAAGGCTAGATCTCCCTATCCCTACTACTATATAGCTTAGGACCTCTTTAACTACTAAAAGCTTAGTAGATTATATATCTAGATACTCCTTATTAAAGATAAGTATAGCAGAAGACTTTTTAGAATTCCCCTAGTCTTAAAAGAGTATAACGAAGTATTTAAGGCGCTCTAGACGTTTAAACGCTAGGTTTAAAGATAGTAGGGCCTTACTATCTATAAGATCTACTATAATATTAAGCGTGCTATTATAGCTATATAAGGCTTTACCTAGTATAAATAATAGGTATAAGAGCTTAGAATCGAACTTAAGCTCCTACCTGCGAATACTAAAGAGCTTATAGGTAATAGAGAGCGCGCTAGCTTAGAAATTATCCTAAAAGCGCTTATAATACTAATAGCTACTCTCCTCCTAAAGTACCTTATCTTAGAGGCTTAGAGAGTAGTAGTCTTTATCTTTAATATTAGCCTGCGTACTATAAATAACTAGTAAAGCCCTATTTAGATAGAACTCGAGTAGTTCTAGAACTACTTCTAATAGTAGTAACTAGACTTTATGCTTATTATATACTAAGACCTATACCCGCACTAGGGAGGCTTATATACCTATAGCTATAAAGCTTACCCCCTTAAAGGGAGTTATAAAAAAGGTATTAGGAGACGCTATTATAAAGTTAACCCTAGGGCCTATCTTAGATACCTCATAGGATATATACTAGAAACGTATAACCTATATAGGATCTAGGTTCCTATACTTAACTAGGTTATTATTATATATAATATACGCTTTAATAAGTTAAAATTCTACTCTCTAGATAATAAGAAGGAGGCTATAGATATCTAGAGCGCCTAGATAATTATTAATAAGGTTAAAATACCTATTAAATCCTCTAATATAGTCCTTAAGACCTTAGGGGTATTTAATAAAACAAATAGTAACCTTATAATAAATAAATAAACTACTAGTAGGCTTAAGTCCTCTATACTAGCCGCTTCCCATAGTTTAGAAGCGCCTCGCACTATTACTATAATATAGCCTAAGGGTATACTAGCTAGAATATAGAAAGGACTACTTACTCCTAAATAAACTCCTAATCCTAAAAGCATACTAGGATTAAGTTTAAACCCTTATATAACGCTAGAGCCCTACCCCGAAGCGTAGCGCGCTATTACTAAGGGTATAGACCTATATCTACCTATTTCTAATACTTAAGAACTAGCTACTTAAGCGCTTATAAAAGAGGAGAGCTTATAATAATCTAGATAAAACTCCTCCTTAGTAGCTAAAATAAATTCCTAACCTACCTATTATTAATACTAACGAATTAACTATAAGCCTCTAATATAATAGAATACTAGAGAGTAGCACCTAAGAGTCCTTATAACTCTTTATTTAGAAAAGAGCTTACTAGATAACTACTAGAACGCTTTCTTTATAACCTTTATACCTAATTAGTATAAAGCTATTATAGAAAGCACTCTTAGGTATAAGACTCTATACTCTATTATCACAACGTATCTATAGGATAACTCTAAGACGCGCTTAAATACTAAGTAGAAGATAATATACTTTATAAAAGACCTCTTAAAGCCTCTAAGTAACTATTTTAAAGCTAAGAAGCTAAGAGAGCTACTCTAAGGTATATTTTAAGAGGCTATAAATAAGGAAATTAATAAGCTTATAGCTAAGGGGACCTAGCGTATTATTAACTAGTCTGAGGTATACTTAAAGCCTCTACTCTTAAAGTAGGTATATACCTATAAGTTCTAAGGTAACTACCTTAACGCCTATAAAGCGCGAATCTATATATAAGGGGATATATAAGATACCTCCTCTCTTAGCTTAACCTATATTATTACGCTTATAGCCTAAAGCCTACGCGTAGTAATAGTAATTATAGCCTAGTTTAACTATAAAATACTCTAATTCGATATTATTAATATATTCCTAAACGTAGATATTAACCTAGATAGGGAACTAGTTACCTACTACTTTCTAAATAGCTTTAAGTAAGCTAGTAAAGTTATAGAGCTTAATAGAGCTCTATATAGCTTAAAGGACGCGCCTCTTCTATAGTATAAGGAATTCTCTATAGCCTTATATAAGCTTAGGCTCTCTCTATATAATAAGGAGCCCTGCCTTTTTTAAGACGAGCACTATAAGGTCCTACTCCTATTCTATATTAATAATATCCTCGTTTTATTCTATTAAGACTATACTTCTAAAGCTTAGAAGCTTATATAAGAGATTAAGAAACTATACGAACTATATAAACTAGGCCCTATTAAATAATACCTCGGGATATATATTATATAAGATTAAGCGGCTAAAAAGATCTACCTAGTCTATAACTAGTATATTAAGACTATTATAAAGCGCTTTAGCCTCTATAATAGTATCTACCCGAGTACTCCTATACTAGTTACTAAGCTTATAAAAAACCCTAGTAAAGCTACGACTATAGAAGTTAAGGACTACTAATTGCTTATTAGAAGCATCCTATATATAGCGATAATAATATACCTTAAAGTAGCCTTTACTATAGTATAACTCTCCCGCTTCCTTATAAATCTAAGCATATAGCACTTTACTATAATAAGGTAGTATATATAGTATCTCTATATAACTCGCTACCTCGCGATCTGCTATAGTAGCTCGGGGGGTAATAAAGAGACTCCCTTACTACTAATTACTAGCGACGCCTTATTTACTAATAACGAAGAGACTCGTAGGTCGTTATAAGGCTATATAATAATACTCTTTAGAGGCGTAATTTAGTAGAAAGCAGCCTATTAAGTAATAGTTATAACGTTAATAACTAAAGCGGAGCTCCTAAGCTTTAAGTATACTACTAAAGAGATAATAGCCCTTTAAAAGCTATACTATAACCTTACTTTAGAGCTTAGAGATATCTAGAAAGTCTATTATAATAATTAGTAGACTATTTAACTAGTAGTTAGAGAGGGAGAGCGTATTTTAACCCGCCTATAGTATATTAATATTTAGAATATATAGCTACGCTAAGAGCACGCAAAGGGCACTTTTAAAATACTCTATATACTTATAGATAAGATACTAGCAGATAGGCTTATAAAAAGCCTCTCCTAAGCTAAGTTTAAATACTTCTAAGCGCTACTAAACCTAGTAGACGCTCGCTATATTATTATAACGAAGGGGAAGTAAGTTTAAGAGTATAGGATAAAGCTCTATTAGGCTTAAAAGCTAGTAGATATTATCTATAGGGCTATAGCCCCCCTGCGCGCGATAGCTAAGTAGAAAAGCAATTCTTATAGGTATACTAGCCCTAGGTATACTAGCCCTATACCTCCCTAAATACTAAAAAGCAAAGGGTATTATTACCTAAAGGCGTATATTTAATAATAGGAGCGCTCCTTAGCGCGGATAGCTATAATAAGGTAGTTAATAAAGCTATTAGCTATACTAGTAAGTAGCTTATAGAGAGCTAAAAGGCTTACTAAGCGAGCGCGCGCGCTAGTAATAATACCGCTAGGAAGAGTAATAGCTATAGAGACCTACTAAGAAGAGCTAGCTAAAGCTAGCTCTCCTATAGTAGCCTCTAGGCGTATAATAACCTAGAGCTCCTCCTCCTCCTCAAACTCCTACTCCTCCTCCTTCTCTTTCTCCTCCTCCTCCTTAAGGGTAGTCTAGAGGACCTAGCGCTAAAAAGAAAGGGCCTAGATAGATAAGTTAGTACTACGCTAAATTATCTCGCGCGCGCCCGCGTATATATATAGAATACTTACGATTTAGTTATTACTATTATAAGCCTCGTAATAGTACTTATAAGGCGTAATAATAATAGCGGGGAGGGGGTAGTAGCTATAGCTAGGTAGTAATAATAGCACTTATTAGCGCTATAGAAGTAATAACTAGAGCTCTTACCCGCGAGCAGCGAGTAAGCATAGCTATAGCACGGGTGCTCTATTAGCTTACTAGCTCCCTCTAGGATAATAGAGGAAGCGTAGGGCTTCTTAGTAGAGCCCGGGGCCTTCTTACTAGTAGTAGGGGTAGTCTTCTTCTTAGGTATGCTATAACGCACGCTACTTATAATCTTAGCTAGCTTAGCCTTCTTAGGCTTCGCTAGATTATTATTAGTATCTCTTAGGTATATAGAAGGAGTATTATAAATATATAAGCAAGCTCCTCCTTATCCTTATCCTCTTCCTCCTTAATAGAGGGGGCGCGCTTATACTTATACGCTAGCTTCTTCTTAGGGGCTTTAGCCTCCTCTATTAAATAGATATTATTAGCTTCTATAGTATTAAAAGGCCCTACTAGATAGTAATAGTTGCTAGAGGGGCTATAGGATAGTAAAATAAAGGACTTATACTTATTAACCTTATTATCCTTAGCCTCCTCCTACTTAGTAAGAGTAGCTAGCTACTCCTACTCCGCCTTCTTCTTAGCCTTATAAGTCGCCTTAGCCTTAGTAATATAGTTAGTAACTAGCGCTACGGATTATTTACGCTTAGGGGCTATTTTTAATAATTATATTAATAGATATAGATAGTACTATATAAAGGTAAATATCTATAATAGTTAGCGATCGCGCATAATAATTTTTCGCGCGCGCGTAAAGGGTTAACTTATAATTATTATAATATTCTAAGTAGAAGAAGGAGGGAAAATTAAGGTAGAGGGCAGTATAAGTAATAACTATACCCGCCTAGCTACCTTTATAAGTAGTTAAGCGCTACTAATAGGATTCTACTACCTACTTAGATTATATTACTATCGCTTAAGTCGCACGTCGCTTATTTATACTCTTTAAAGCACTTACGAGGGATATTTTTATTTATTTTACACCTTTAAGGCTATTTATAATACTACTTTATCTCTTTTATATATATTTAAAAATAGTTATAGCTACGCGCGAGGCTAGATCGCTATATTAGTAATATTCGCTACGTAGCTAGGGGGTATATTATAATATAGTTTATAGTACTCTTAGCCTTATAAGGCTATAATAGCTATATACTATAGCGCGCGATTATATAATCGCGCACTATAGACTATTTCACTGCGCTTTCTGCGCGCACTAATCTATAGCGAAGATAGTTGCTCCTTATAACTCGCCCTCACCCCTACCTATGGCTCGTAATAATATTTAAGGACCTCTTATATAGAGATATACTCTACTTAAGGTTATAAGGATAAAGCATAGGGGTCTTTATAACGCTAGCTAGCTATATAGATAAGGCTAATCTATTAAGCGTTCCTATAACTAGTAATATATCTAGTAATAAATAGTACCTATATAAGTCGAGCTATTAATAGCTAAGTATTAATTATAACTACTTAGAAGCCGCTTTAACTAGATATTACTAGAAGGGCCCCTATATATTAGTAATAGATATATAAGTAGCTTAGATCTATAACTAGTTAAAT
>JAVHLU010003089.1:0-13391 GCA_036785755.1 Colletotrichum ledebouriae
ATTCCAGGAAAAATACCTCCTTATGCTCAAATTTCTCAGCTTTCATCACCATATTACTCAGCCTATTAATATCTATTATTCAGGCTGTTTTACCGCCCCTTTAGCTACCTATATACCTATTCTTACACCTTACATAAGGAAAGGTATAATATCTAGTTAAATAGAAAGGTTACCTACTAATATATACTATTTAAATAGATAAAGATATTATAAATATAGATAAATTTATTATTATATTTAAAAGTAAGGAATAAGAGATAGAATAGCTCTATATATAAGTATAAGCTTAAAGATATATTTAATAGGGCGTAAAACTAGTATTAGAGCTTAGTAAAAGACTACTAAGACGCTTAAGAGGAAGGCTTTATAAGAACCTAGTAGAATAATATAATATATATTATAAATAAGGAACGCGCTACTTAAAGCGCCTTAAATAGATAAGTAGACTATAAAGAGTATTATAACTAAAGCCTTATTATAAAATAAAGACGTTTAGCACGCTTAGCGCGTCTAAGAGCTTTACCCTAATAATAGCGATATTTATATCTATCCTATTAGCGAAGATAACTACGCCCCTCGTGCTTTCCCTCTTAAACTCCTTTTACCCTTAGTACTATAAGAACCTTTATAAATATAACCGCCCTCCTCGCTAGAAAGTTAATCCCTACTCTTACTTAACTAATAAGAAAAATTAGCGCTTAAGTATATATATATAAAATAAATTTATATTACTAGGTAACCCTATTAGTTATTACTACTACCTTCGCTTACTTAGTATTAAGCGTATTTTTCCCTCTATATATATATTTCGCTAAAGAGCGTTAACGTCTTTAACCCCGTTACTATATTATTATTATACTTCTATATCTCCCTTTATTACTATTATTCTCGTCTAGATATTAAGGAATCTTACTAACGCTCTATATTATTGCGCGCTTAGTACTACTAGAGTAACATATATTATATATACCTAGGTATTACTTTACTATAAATAGATAACGCTCTAAACGCGAAGATACTAAGTATATTACTCTTAACTATATTTATTACTACCTACCTAATATTAAAATCCCTTATAATAAGCCTAGATACTACGTTTATAACTAAGAAATCTTTAAGCGCGCCCTTAACTAAGAGACCTAATATTATAGAACTAGTTATAATATTTCTAATACCCTATTTATTATCTACCTAGGTATTAATACTTACTTAGTTACCTAACTACTATTTATAAACCGAATTAAGTTCTACTACTAATTCCCTAATACTATCTTAAACCTCGAGTAGCTATCCCTCTATAATACTATATAGAACTCCCTTAAATAAAGCTTATACTATACTACTAATATTAGTAGTATACTTATTTCTATTAATTCTAGAGAGGCCTTAAGCAGAGATAATAAACCTATTATTACTAAATGCGATTAAGCTAATAAAACTATTAATACTAATTAGCTTAAACTATCCCTTAATACTAGCTAACCTAACTAAGCTACTAACGCTACTAAATATATTAAACCTTAACTATTAACTAATATTATTATAACTAGTACTAGATTAACTCCTATTACTTAGAATAAGACTAATAAGATAGCTACTCCTAAGAAGTAAGCTACTAGTATTAATACCCTTAATATAATAGATATTATTAAGGCTATTAAGGGAATATAAGCCTATAGTAAACGTATTAGCTATATCTCTATACTACTTAATAGATATAAGGAGACCTAGATCGCCCTAACTACAGCGCTCTCTAAGAGTTATATTACTAATACTAGCGCTTTTACCCTTAACCTAGGCTAATTTATTAAGTTAGCTACTAACGAGTTTAAGCTTATTATAGTAACTATTCCCTAGGGATTAATATAAGAGAGCCTAGGCTTCCTTAGCCTAGAATAATACCTTATTACTAGGTTATCTACTAAGTATATAGTATTAGCTACTAGCCTAGAGGATCGCCCTAATATTAATCCTTCCTCTAATATTAGCCCCTTTAATACTATTAATACGCCTAGCTCTACTAAGATACCTAATATTATTACTAGCGTTAAGAAGATTATTATTATAGACTAGTAATCCTATACTTATATCGCTAGCCTCTATCGCCTTACCTATTCTTATATAAAGTTCCTAACTACTTAGGAGGTAATTAATATATACCTTTAGCGCCTCTATTTCTTTAATACTACTAACCTTATCGCTACTTACTACGCTAAATGCTTTACCCTATACGCGCTTATCTAGAATAGCTTAATTATCCTTAGTTTATATATATACGTCCGCGCCCTTAACTCGTTTATAACTAAATAAATTATAAGTAACCTAGAGTTTAGCGCTATATTACTATTCTTTATTATTAAGTAGATACTACGATGCGAGCTTCCTAGTATATATACTAAGGATAATACTTATATTAGTTAGGCTATAGTTAATAGTAATAACTTAAGCGCTATCTATGCTCTCTTAGACCTTAATAACCCTAAGGCTATAGATATAGCTAACCTTTAGTCTAAATATACTACTAACCTTCGAGGCCTTCGCGCTAATATTACCTCTCTTACTACCTTAATCGCTATAATTAAAGATAATAGCGTTACTAAGGCGTACCCTAAGGTTAGTAATAAATCTCGCTACTTATTCCTAGAGTAATATAAGGATAATATCTAACTAGCTACTACTTATAGTATTAGTATTAACTAACTCCTAGTTATAGCTAAAGAGATTATTAATAATAAGGATAAGGACTACCCCGACCTCTTAAAGATAGCTAATACTACGCCTAAGACTCCCTTAGTCTAAAGTAGGATATAATGAAATATATAGAATAGAAAGGAAGTAGGGTTATATATAGTTACTTATATATAATAGTATAGCTCTACTTACTAATATATTATTATAATAGGAGGTATAAATTAAATTTTATACTACGTATTATAGTTAATACCTTTTTTATCTTATATAGGTAATTAATACTAAACGCGCTTAGCGTAGTTATCCCGCTTAAGGGCGTCTAACGCGTTTAACGCGTTAAATATACCTAAACGCATTAACCCTTATAAAAAGGCTTATTACCTTTAAGGAAAAAACCTTCGAAATTTATAGAATTTTCACCTATATCTTTCGCCTACTACGTGGACCGTATCATAGACTTTTAATGGATTGAATTAATTAATATTATAAATATTATTTCTAAGTTATAAATCCTACCCTTATAAAGTGAGGGGAAAGATATTCTAAAACATAGCTGCTAAATAGCTATTAGGATAGGATAAGATAGACTTAGCTGCGCAGCTTTTGAAAAACACCCTTAGCGCATAGACCTGTTATAGGAAGACTATAGAGTAGAGCGTAGAGGAGTAGAGCGTAGTAGACTTTAGTATTATATATATATTATTACGAGAAGTACCTTGATAATCCTATACCTCGTTTTTTAGTATTTTCTTAGCGAATCCGCGCCTAACTTAGATAATCTCTTTTAATAAGGTCTACGAATTATTCTATATATCTTTTAAGCTTACTTTTAATATTCTTACCTATTTATAAGTAGAGCTATATTATTTATTATCTTTCTAGTTCTAATTAGTTCTAGCCCTTTCTAATAGTACCTAGAGGTAGATTCTTTTGCTCTTTTTAATAGCCTTTATAGGCTTCTTAGAGAGTTAGGCGCCTTCGCCGCGTCTATATATCCCCGCTATTAATATATATATATATATATAATTAATCTACTTTAAATATAATAATAACTTAAGAAATTTATAAATAATAAATAATAATAATATAAATAATAATAAAAGCGTAGTTTAAAGAGAGGAAGATATTTATAGACTTACCTTAGTTCCGAGGGAATAGTAATAGCTATGCTTTCTTATAGAATTAAGGCGGGAATAACGTAGACCTTAAAATCCTCCCTTTCTCTCTTTTTTATATTATTAGTAGGTTCTAGCGAGTATATTCCTTTCCTTACCCCCTTATATATTATTATAACTACTATTATTTAACTAGTACGTTATAGCTAAGGTAGCTAAGATAGCTATATATAATACTAATATAGAGATTAGTAGTCTTACTAAGCTAATAAGTATAGCGATATTAACTAGATTAGTAACTAGAGACTACTAAACCCCTTATTATTATAGCCCTAAGTACTAAGAGCGACGTGCTAACTTTTAAGAGATATTAATATAGTAAAGCTATGAATTCTTCTAAGATAAGAGCGTTATTAGGAAGACCTTTCTATATTAAGTAATAAGACTTAAAATATATCTATAAGAGCTTAGAGTAATAAGATCGAGGTTACTAGACCTTTTTTATATTTATTTAGTTATTTAGTTTATATTACTCCCTTTTTTATTTTATTTAAAGGAGGTTATAACTACTTACTTTATCTTTTTATTTAGAAGATATTATAATAATAACTTTACTTTATTAACTAGAAGACTTTATTACTTGAACTATATAATATTAACTTTAATATTTATAAACCTATAAGTATTATATCTTCTTCTTCCTTAGCTAACTTAGATATTAGATCCTCTTCTAATAAGGGGAAATAGCTTAAAGAGAGATTTATAGGAGCTTCGTTTAGCGAGATATAACCTCGTGCTATAGGATAGCTAGCCTCTAATAATAGTATAGATAGGTCTGCGAATCCTACCTCTAGGATAAGAATAACGCCCTTAAGTACTCTACGTTCCCCTAAAGGAAGTTATATTAATTAGGATATTATAGCCCTTACTAATCCCCTTATAAGACGCCCTATTATTATAATAATAACTCCCTATTTAATAAGAGCGCCTAGGTTTATTAGTACTAATATCTCTAACTTTATTACTAACTATAAGAGCTTTTTAAAGCTTTATTATAAGACTAATAATAATATAAAGAACGAGGTTTATATATATAGCTCTAGTAACTATTAAGACGTAGTAAAACCTTATATTAATAAAGCTAGGACCTAGAAGGAAGCTAAGGAGAAACTTCTATACTAATTCGGATTTATAGACCTAAAGTCTTATTAGGACCCTAATAAGGACCTTTAGAACCTAGTTATAGGATCTTATATTAAGGATAATAACCCTTCCTAGGTTATAACGTTAATTACTACTATTTAATAGCTTTAATAGAGAGCTATCTAATATAGAGACCTAAAACTTACTAACGCTAAGCTTATTCGTATTACTTATTACTATTTTTTAGAGAGAGCTATAAGAGCTATAGCCTAAAGTCTTAGCTACTAGCTTACTAACATTATTTTAAAGTAATAAGTTATAATAGAAGACGCTCTAATTAAATAATCTACTACTTACTAGGAACCTTAGTAGTTATCTAGCCTCATTAAGCCTAAACTAATAATAACGCTCTAAGTCCCTATAAAAACGATTCTAATAAGGTAGAGGGCTAAAGCTAAGGAACCCTCTATAGCCTAGACTACTAGCTTAATTATTAACTCTCTTATAGAGAACTGTAGGACCCTAAATATTAATAGGGCTAATTATAAGATAAATATCTTAACCCTTATTAAGAGAGTTACTAGCTAAGGGGATAATATCTTTAATCTAAATACTATAGAAGCTACTAAACCTTATAAATAATAATCTTAGGACTATTTATAGACTTAATACTAATAATAGTAGTACTTTTACTTATAAGCTAGGTATAGAGATTACTAAGGAGGATATTAGTAATACTAGGGATTTAGAAGAGGTAGAGTAAGAAGAGGCTATAGAGGCTTCTAATAAGATAGACTACTATAGTATATACCTTTCTAGGCTATAGGGGCCTGCTAGTTTTATAGTACTATTAACTATATCGTTATTAGCTACGTTAAGTATCTTAAGGCTAGCTAGAATAGGGTCTACTACTATATATCGCCTTACTACTTTATTAATACCCTAGATATAAGTACTAAGGTTAAGATAGGTATTATTAATAAAGGCTATAACTATAAATTAACTAATAGCTAGACGATTCTAAAGTATATCCTATTTAATAAGGATACCTTTATATATTATATAGTTACTACGAGTAAGTTAGTAGAAACGTAATAGCTAAAGCTTCTAGAGGAGGTTATAAGAGTTATTAGTTATAATAAGATACGCTCTAAACTATCTATTAGCTTTATAAATATATTAAAGGATACTATATAATTATATAGCTTTATAGATATAACGTTCTTTAGCTTTAAGTTAAAGAACTAGTATATTAACCTAGTAGAAGATATTACTACTATAGAAAGAGGGAAGGCTAGAGGTTATTATATAGAACCTTATAATACTTATTATTACTAGGCCCCCTAGATAGTAGACCTACTTATAATTCGAGACCCTCCTATTTAAATTACCTAGAGAGTTATAAAGCTACTAGATAATAAGGAAGAAGCTAAAGATATTATATTACTAGACGCCCCTAAGGAATAAGTTAAATAGTAGAAGTAAGATAAATAGGATAAGCCTTAGATTTAATATAGTAATTTATAAACTAGCTATACTCTTACCCTTAAGCTATATAATAAGAGAGTAAATAGGAAGGTAGCTATCCCTAAAGTCTTCCTTTATTAGAACTAGCCTAATTAAGATAGAATAGTTTATAACGCTAATAAAGCTATAATTAATAAGTATAAAGATAGATATAACTTAACGGCATAAGAGGTCTTCGTTCCTATTAATATTACGCTTCTAGATTAATTTAATAAAATAGGAGCTAGTAATAAGGACCTATAAGAATAAATAAATTAATAGAATAATAATAAGAACTATTCTAAAGGCTACGCGACTTTAGCTACTATCTCTATAGACTTACCTAAGGATTTATAGACTAAGGTAATATAATTTAACTACTATATAATTAATCCTATTTTTAAAGTAGGTATTATAATAGAAGATTAGGATTTAGTATTACTTCTACTACTAAGATATATTACTATCCTAGACTTTCTTATAACCTACTAGTAGATTACTATTACCCTTTATAGCCCTGTGAATATATTAATTAGGGGGAGTATTAATAGTAGCTCTGCTATTAACCTTATTAGTAAAAGTTATATTAAGCGCTTAGACTTATAGAGCGATATAGTTAAGATACATATAAGGATCCGTAGGATTACTAATAGAGAGTAGAGGACCTAATTTATAAGTATAATTATAAATAATATTTATATTAGTAGTAATTAGATTTAAAATATTAGCTTTTTCGTTTTCCCTAAAAATACTTATAATAAGGACCTAGTATTAGGAGCTCCTTTTATCTTAAAGACTTAAATAACGCTAGATTATATATAGAACTAGATTATTAGAGTCCTTTAGTCTAGGAATATTAAGATTAATATCCAGCTATTATTCTATATAGGAGACTTAACTACTCGCTTCCTAGAAATTATTATTAAAATAGACTGCTTTATTTCTTCTTAATATTAATATACCCTCTTATCTCCTATAGAGGGGGGGAAATAGAGGCTACTATTAATAAACCTAATATAGTAATAAGCTTAGACTTTATAGGAGATAATTAGTAAGTTAATAACGCTAAGGATAAGGAAGAGCTAGATATAACGCTAGGGAGTATAAAGGTATACTAGGATATTAAAGCGATTTAATAAGCTTTTAAAAGCTCTTATAACCTACTAAACGAAGTTAAGTAATAGTTAGACCTAGATAAGGAAGTTAGTACTATTTTTAAAGAGTCTAGATTAATTTTTAATAAACTCCTAGAGATTATAATCCGCAACGGAGTTACCCCTAAACTTAATAAGATCTATAAAGTAATTATAAGTATAGGGTATATAGTAGGATATAATAGCTATAGTATTAATTATTAATAGTATATTCGCAGACCTAAGAAAAGAATATCGAAGAAGAAAGTACCTAGGAGGAAGTATAAGTTAGTATATTAGAAAGGTATCGAAGTTATTATAGCTATAGATACTACTTTCTCTTATAATTATTATTGAGTTCGGAATTACGCCGCAGCCCCTTCGCAAAAAGACTATAACAAATTCACCTAGTTCGCAAGCATAATTCGGGAAATACTATATAGGTATTTTAACTTATACCCTCTACTAGTTAAGGAAAATAATATAGGAACCCTATATATTCCTACTACTCGTAAGTAAACCCTCTAAATATCACTATATAAAGTTAGACGCGCGCCGTACTAGGGCTAATTATATTAGAGCTGAATAGGCTACTAAGGCTCTCGTGGTAACGCCCTTGCTAAACCTTCTAGTAAGGTAAAAGCTATTATATAAGATAACTTCTTAACCCAAAAGGTCGACCTTCTAGCAAGGTGCTAAAGGTACTATGAACGCTACTATACGAGAGGTAACTCCTTAACTAAAGAGGTCTTTCCTAAGAGGTTCTTATAGCTAGAAGCATAAGAAGCTCTGCGAGCAGGGCCTTATACCTCTCCCTCTTCCTTATCCCTATAACTTATAATAAATCCTTAACTATATTAGTACTAGACCCTATATATAAAAACACTAAGCCCGCGCAAGGTATACCCTTTAATACTAATAACGCGCGAGAGCTTACTAGAGAGTTTAGTATTAATATAATTAATAAAACCTACTCTTTTTTTAACTACTTTATTATATATAGAGAGCGTATTATTAATATAGCCCTTAAGAAGGCTCTTATTAATACCCCTAGAGGGGATACTTATTATTATATTATAGCTAAGTAAGTAGACTTAGTAGTAGAAGCTAGGTAGGTTAGTATATACCCTATAGAGTAGCCCTTCTTTAAGCAGGTCCTCTATACTATTAAGGTAGAGGCAGCCTAGGCCCCTTAGGGGAATATTAGTAAGTATAGCTTATACTAAATAGAGAGAGCGTTACTAATAACAGTATAGCTACGAAGGCGTTAGCTAACCCGATCGAATAAGAGGACTACTAGCGGACGAAGCGGTAATAGAGGTAGTATTAGCGGTATAGGTAGTACGTGAGAGGAAAAGTCGATAGTTTTATAGTTTAAATAATTAAAAACTACGTTATTATTAATATAAAGTTAAAGATCGTGAGGCTATCTAGTATAATAAGCACGTATAAGTACGGCTATAGTTAGGAAAGGATCACGTGACCAAAGGCTATATATTATTAAGAGGCGTGGAGTTAGAAGGTCTGTTGCACTTAAGCAGGTAAAATCACTATGCAGTGGCCAGAGGCCTATATAATTATTATAAACCTATACTAATAACGCCCGTATTACTAATAGAAGATATTAAGATAATATATAAGATAAAAGATAAGAGGATTTAACTTATTAATAACGCTATATTAGATAGTCTAACCCTAGATAGAGACCTAGAGTAGAAGTTAAAGGTATAGATAAAAGCTAAGAAAAATATAATATTAGATCTTAGCGCCCTATTTATAGGCCTAGTTATACTAAAGTTTTTAACTATTAAGTAAGGAATAAGGCTTATAAGAGCTTAATAAGAAGCTATCCTAAAGACTATTAATTATCTATAGCTTAAAGAAAGGAAGCTCTTTTTAGCTATTCTTACTACGAGAGAGAAGGCTTTAGCCTAGGAATTTAAGTATTATAGCTCTATATACCCTTTTATTATACCTCTATAGATAATTTAAATAGTATTATAGAAGGTATAGTAAGCGAAAGGAATCCTAATATTAAGAGGACTAGAGTAGGATATTATTATAATTCTAAAGGATAGACTAAAGAAAGGAATCCTTAAGTAAAGTTATATAGCCTATTATAATCTATTCTTCCTTATATAAAAGAAAGATAGTAAGATAAAGCTTATTAACTTAGTAACTAAGATAAATATAGTTATAATATAAGACGTAGTACTACCCCTTTTAGTAGATAATTCTTTAGAAGACTTCGCTATATATTAACTATTATTACTACTAGACTTCTTCTTAGGATATAACTAAGTCCCCTTAGACCCTATAAGCAGAGACTTAATAACATTCACATTACCTATTAGGCTAGTATAGATATATATATTACCTTAAGGAGTAATAAACTTAGTTACTTAGTTTATATAGGTTATAATTAGAATCCTATATAATCTTATCCCTAGCTACTATAAAGCCTTTCTTAATAATATTACTATTAAAGGACCGACTTCACGATATAATAAAGAAGAAATCGAGTCTTATCTAGGGATTTATTTTAGAATATTTATAGAACGTTAATAAGGTCCTAGTTAATTTAGAGTTAGCAGAGTATATAGTAGTAGTAGTTAAGTTATAGTAAGCCTAGGAAGTAGTAATAATTATTAGCTATATTTATAGTACTAATAGGCGTCGTCTAGAGGAAGCGAAGATAGTTAAGATCTATAAATAGGCTACTTATACTAATTTAATAGAGTTAAGGGCTTTCCTTAGGATTATAACGTTCTATAGATCCTAAGTAAAGGACTACTCTACTATTATAAAGCTACTTACTAACTTACTTAAGAAGGATACCTTATTTAGCTAGGAGGAGAAGTAATAAATAACTATAGATACCTTAAAAATAATACTTATAAGGGCCCCGATCCTTATTACTATAGACTATAGCCCTAAAGGAGGAGATATCTACCTTATAGTTAATACTAGTAATATAGGATAGGGTAAAGTCCTAGGATAATCTATTAGTAACTAGTACGTAGTCTCTTACTTTAAGAGTAGTACTTAGTTAGGGCTAGAGCTATTATATAACGCCAGGAAGAAGGAATTATATAGTATTCTAAAGGCTTTAAAGAAAAGGCTTTGAAGAGGGTATATAACTATTTTTATAGATAATACTTTATCCTAGAGATAGATACTTAGATATTATTTATATAACTTAATAGAGTAGCTATAGACCTCCTAGGAGCCTTTATTATTTACTAGATTATATAGATTTAAATATTTAACTTTAAAATATAATATATTTATAATACTTAGAATATAGTAGCGGATAGCTTATTATAAAAACCCTAGGGACCTTCTAATATTATTAATAAGGAAGTAGAGGGGGAGATTGACTCCTAGATCGATTTATAGATCTTCGTTATAGATATAGAAGCTAGTTACTTCTTTAATTAAGCTTACCGCTATAATAATAAGTAATATATAGACGGGGTCCTAGTAGGAAATATAGAGGTTATTAGTAATATAATAAATATCCTAGATATACTTCTTAATAACTCGCAGACCTATTTAGTATATTCTTAATAAATCGCTTACTATTAAATAATATAGAGATACCCTATAGGAATTTAACTAGTAAGGTATTATAACTTTAAGACTAGAGCGTTAGATTATTATATTTAGAACTACTTGCTTTTTACTAGACTAACGAATTAGAAGCTAATACTATAACGAGTTATTAATAAGCCTAAGTAGTAGAAGAAGCTAATTATAAAGGCTTATAAGGAGGGTAGTTATTAAGGTAAGTAAGCTATAGCTAGAAAACTATCTAATTGCTATACCTAGGCTAGTATATATATAGAGATTAGTAAATCCCTAAAAGGTTACTCTAATTACTAAAAGAGGAGAGCTTAATATATAGATAATATAAGGACCTATAGCTCCCTAAAGGGACTATTCTTCATTAGGATCTTATTAGATATATAGAGAGTAGGTAAGTAGTACCTCGTTAAAGTAAGGGATCTACTAATAGGATAGCTTAAAGCCTATTAGCTTAAGAGAGCGACTTTAGTAAAGATCGCTAAGTTTATCTAGGAAGAGATCGTTTACTACTACGGACTATATAGCGAACTTATTATTAATAGAGGGCTAGAGAATAAGGACGCTATTATTAAATTTAATAAGAAATATAGTATAAGGAGGAAAGTAATATCTATATATAACCTAAGGGCTAATAATATAATTAAGACTAGTTATTAGCTAATTACTTATATATTATTAATATAGACTAGAGGATAGAGAGATATTAACCCTTAACTATACCTTCCCGCTACCCTATTTATAGACTAATCGAGCGTTTATATTTTAACTAGCTTTAGCCCTTTTTACTTATTATATAGGTTTAAGCTTATTACTCCTATTTAGACCCTAATACTAACCTAGAGGGTTCTTAATTATAATTTAGTAATAATAAAAGAAGAGGAGGTTTAAATATATCTATAAGCCTTCTTATAACTTAATAAGGATAGAAAATAAGCTAAAAAGATAATTAATAGTTAATATAAGAAAACTATAGAATACTATAATAGTTAATATAAGAGGATTATAAGGAAAGAGAGGCTAGAGGTAGGTAATTTAGTACTAGTATTTAATATTAAGGGTTCTATTAATAAATCGTCTATTAAAAAGCTTAATTACTAATAGTAAGGCCCCTTTTATATCCTATTGCAAGCTCCGAATACTTTATTATATTAATTAGTAGTATTAGAAAGTAATAAGGTTACTAGAAAGACGTTTAGTAGGAATTAACTTTATAGATTTATTTAAGCTCCTAAAGGGTATTAAGAACTAAGTCATTTAGATATTTATAGATCTAATTTAGAAAGGAACTTAGTAAAAGTCTTCCTAGCGCTAGGGAATAAAGAGTATAATAATTATATACCTAAAGAAGAGGAGGAGGAACCTCTAATACCTAGGGAAAGTAATTAGGAGAAAGAGGAGGATTTATTATTATTAGTAATATAATTAAAGTAATATTTAAAGGATATAGAGAAGGTAATTAAGGCTTTAAAAGCTAGATAATAACTAGTTACTAAGACTCTAGAGATAGTAAAGGAGAAAGAGAAGGAGTATATTAAGATAGAGGATCTAGGAGATATATAAGGTTTCTTTTATTATAACTTATTTAAATTAATAATTTATAGACCTATTCTTATTTTCCCTTCTTTTTATTTCTTAGTTTAAAAGTTTAAGATTCTAGGGATAATATTCCTAAACGTTAGGGATAAGGGTGCGAGGGGTTAGACCTAAGTTCACTTAATAAGAGGTCGCTATAATACTATTTATTTAAGCTAAAGAGGAAAAGGGGAAGTTTTCCTCTCTAGTAGAGATTTCGCTAGTCTATAGGGAATAACTAGATAAGCCCCGGGTAGGCCCTAGGTAGCTCCTTAAGGTAGTGAACCTAGGCAGAAGCCTAGGTAAGCTTAACCCGGGCGTAGCCCGTAACAAAGGGTAAGAGATAGTATTAGTAACTCCCTACTTATTTAAAGCACGCCTCCTCGCTATAGTTTAATATAATAATAGCCTAGATAACTTTAATATCTATTAGTAGTTATAGTAGGGTTATTAAGCCTAGGAAAGTATAAGATCCTTAACCTCCTAGTAATAATACTAAACCCCCCCCCCCCCCCCCCCTTACTAAATAAATATAACCTTAATAACCTAAAGATAAGAGAGAAGAAGAGAAGGAGAAAGAGGGTATTAAAATCGTAGTTATTAGCCCCTAGGGGGGATATTAGTAGACCCTTCTTACCCCCCC
>JAVHLU010003090.1:0-13384 GCA_036785755.1 Colletotrichum ledebouriae
TTGCGAGTAGTAGGAATATATAGGGTTCCTATATTATTTTCCTTAACTAGTAGAGGGTATAGGTTAAAATACCTATATAGTGTTTCCCGAATTATGCCTGCGAACTAGGTGAATTTATTATAGTCTTATTGCAAAGGGGCTGCGGCGTAATTCCGAACTTAATAACTTACTAGTAGATTACTATTACTTCTTATAGCCTTATAAATATATTAATTAGGGGGATTATTAATAGTAGCTCTACTATTCACCTAATTAGTAAAAGTTATATTAAGTACCTAGGCTTATAGAGCGATATAATTAAGATAAATATAGGGATCCGCGGTATTACTAATAGAGAGCGGAGGATCTAATTTATAGGTATAATTATAAATAATATTTATATTAATAGGAATTAGATTTAAGATATTAGCTTTTTTATTTTCCCTAAAAATACTTATAATAAGGATCTAGTATTAGGACCTATCTTTATTCTAAAGACTTAAATAACGCTAGATTATATATAGAATTAGATTATTAGAGTCCTTTAGTCTAGGAATATTAAGATTACTATCCTATTATTATTCTATATAAGAGACTTAACTACTTACTTCTTAGAAATTATTACTAAGATAGATTATTTTATTTCTTCTTTATATTAATATACCCTCTTATTTCCTATAGAAGAGGGGAAATAGAGGCTATTACTAATAAACCTAATATAGTAATAGGCTTAGACTTTATAAGAAATAATTAGTAAGTTAATAATATAAAGGATAAGGAAGAGCTAGATATAATACTAGGGAGTATAAGGATATAATAGGATATTAAAGCAATTTAATAAGCTTTTAAAAGCTCTTATAACCTACTAGATAAGGTTAAGTAATAGTTAGACCTAGATAAGGAAGTTATAACTATTTTAAAAGAGTTTAGATTAATCTTTAATAAAATCCTAGAGATTATAATTTATAACGAAGTTACCCCTAGGCTTTATAAGATCTATAAAGTAATTATAAGTATAGGGTATATAGTAGGATATAATAGCTATAGTATTAATTATTAATACTATATTTATAGACCTAAAAAAAGAGTATTATAGAAGAAAGTACTTAGGAGGAAGTATAAGTTAGTATATTATAGAGGTATTAAAGTTATTATAGCTATAGATATTACTTTCTCCTATAATAATTATAAACCTATACTAATAATACCTATATTACTAATAGAAAATATTAATATAATATATAAGACAAAAGATAAGAAGATTTAACCTATTAATAATACTATATTAAATAGCTTAACCCTAGATAGAGACCTAGAATAGAAGTTAAAAGTATAGGTAAGAGCTAAGGAGATTATAATATTAGATCCTAGCGCCCTATTTATAAGCTTAGTTATATTAGACTTTTAACTATTAAGTAAGGAATAAGGTTTATAAGAGCTTAATAAGAAGCTATCCTAAAAACTATTAACTATCTATAACTTAAAGAAAAGAAGCTCCTTTTAGCTATTCTTATTATAAGAGAGAAGGCTTTAGCCTAGGAATTTAAGTATTATAGCTCTTTATACCCTTCTATTATACCTCTATAAATAATCTAAATAATATTATATAAGATCTAGTAAGTAAAAGGAATTCTAATATTAAGAGGACTAGAGTAAGATATAATTATAATTCTAAAGGATAAACTAAAGAAAGGAATCCTTACGTAAAGCTATATAGCTTAGTATAATCTATTCTTCTTTATATAAAAGAAACATAGTAAGATAAAGCTTATTAACTTAGTAACTAAAATAAATATAGTTATAATATAAGATATAGTACTACCCCCTTTAGTAGATAATCTTTTAGAAGACTTCGCTATATATTAACTATTATTACTACTAGACTTCTTCTTAGGATATAACTAAGTCCTCTTAGACCCTATAAGTAGAGACTTAATAATATTTATATTACTTATTAGATTACTATAGATATATATATTACCTTATATAACCTTAAGGAGTAATAAACCTAGTTACTTAGTTTATATATGTTATAATTAGAATCCTATATAACCTTATCCCTAGCTATTATAAAGCCTTCTTTAATAATATTACTATTAAAGAACTAACTTTATAATATAATAAAGAAGGGATCGAGTCCTAGCTAGGGATTTATAGATTTATTTTAGAATATTTATAGAATATTAATAAGGTCCTAGTTAATTTACAGCTAGTAGAGTATATAGTAGTAGTAGTTAAGTTATAATAAGCCTAGGGAGTAGTAATAATTATTACCTATATTTATAGTACTTATAGGCGTCGTCTAGAGGAAGCGAAGATAGTTAAGATCTATAAATAAGCTATGTATCTTAATTTAATAGAGTTAAGGGCTTTCTTTAGGATTATACTATTCTATATATCCTAGGTAAAAGACTATTTTACTATTATAAAGCTATTTCTAAACTTATTTAAAAAGGATATCTTATTTAGCTAGGAGGAGAAGTAGTAAATAGCTATAAATACCTTTAAAGTAATACTTATAAAAGCTCTAATCCTTATAGCTATAGACTATAGCCTTATAAGAGGAGATATCTACCTTATAGTTAATACTAGTAATATAGGATAGGGCGGAATCCTAGGATAATTTATTGATAACTAGTATATAGTCTCTCGCTTTAAGAGTAGTACTTAGTTAGGACTAGAGCTATTATATAATACTAGGAAGAAGGAATTATATAGTATTCTAAAGGCTTTAAAGATAGTATATAACTATTCATATATATAATACTTTATCCTAGAGATAGATACTTAGATATTAATTATATAACTTAATAGAGTAGCTATAGATCCCTTAGGAGCCCTTATTATTTATTAAATTATATAGATTTTAAGATTTAACTTTAAAGTATAATATATCTATAGTATTTAGAATATAATAGTAGATAGCTTATTAGAAAAACTCTAGGGACCTTCTAATACTATTAATAAGGAAGCTAAAGGGGAAATTAACTCCTAGATTAATTTATAAATCTTCTTTATAAATATACAAGCTAGTTCCTTTTTTAATTAAGCTTAATATCATTAAGTTAAGTTCGGAACTACGCCGCAGCCCCTTCGCAAAACGACTATAACAAATTCACCTAGTTCGTAAGTATAATTAGGGAAATACGATATAAGTATTCTAACCTATACCCTCTACAAGTTAAGGAAAATAATATAAGAACCTTATATATTCCTATTACTTATAAGTAAACCCTTATATAAAGTTAGACGCGCGCCGCACTAGGGCTAATTATATTAGAGCTAAACGGGCTACTAAGGCTCTTATAGCCTAGAAACGCCCTCGCTAAACCTTCTAGTAAGGTAAAAGCTACTATATAAGATAACTTCTTAACCTAAAAGGTCGACCTTCTAGCAAGGTGCTAAAGGTGCTATAAATACTACTATACGAGAGGTAACTCCTTAACTAAAGAGGTCTTTCCTAAGAGGTTCTTATAGCTAGAAGCATAAGAAGCTCTGCTGCTATAAGCAGGGCCTTATACCTCTCCCTCTTCCTTATCTACGAAGTCCTAGGTATACCTATAACCTATAATAAATCCTTAACTATATTAGCACTAGACCCTATATATAAAAACGCTAAGCCTATATAAAACACGCCCTTTAATACTAATAACGCGCAAGAGCTTGCTAGAGAGTTTAGTATTAATATAATTAATAAAACCTACTCCTTCTTTAACTACTCTATTATATATAGAGAGTATATTATTAATATAGCCCTTAAGAGGGCTCTTATTAATACCCCTAGAGGGGATACTCGCTATTATATTATAGCTAAGTAAGTAGACTTAGTAATAGAAGCTAGGTAGGTTATTATATACCCTATAGAGTAGCCCTTCCTTAAGTAGGTCCTCTATATTATTAAGGTAAAGGCAGCCTAGGCCCCTTAGGGCTTAAACGTCGGTAAGTATAGCTTATGCTAACTGCTTTAATATAGAGAGAGCGTTACTAACGACGGCATAGCTAGCGGATAAAGCGGTAATAGAAGTAGTATTTAATAGTAGCGCGGGTAGTACGCGAGAGGAAGAGTTAATAGTTTCGTAGTTTAAATAATTAAAAAATACGTTATTATTAATATAAAGTTAAAGATCGTGAGGCTATTAACGGGCACGTATAAGTATAGCTATAGTTAGAAAAGGATCACGTAACTAAAGGCTATATATTATTAGGAGGCGCGGAGTTAGAAGGTCTATTGCACTTAAGCAGGTAAAATCACTATGCAGTGGCCAGAGGCCAAGCTTAATATTATAATAATAAGTAATATATAGAGGAGGTCCTAATAGGAAATATAGAGGTTATTAGTAATATAATAAATATCCTAGATATACTTCTTAATAGTTTATAGACCTATTTAATATATTCTTAATTAATCGCTTATTACTTAATAATATAAAGATACCCTCTAGGAATTTAACTAGTAAGGTATTATAACTTTAATATTAGAGTGTTAATTTATTATATTTAGAAGTACCTGCTTTTTATTAGACTAATAAATTAAAAGCTAATCTTATAATACGTTATTAATAATCCTAAGTAGTAGAAGAAGCTAAGTATAAAAGCCTATAAAGAGAGTAGTTATTAAGGTAAGTAAGCTATAATAAGGAGACTATTTAATTATTATATCTAGGCTAGTATATATTAGAAAGGGCTAAAACCGAAGGGAACTAGAAAGATAATAAATAATATAGCTCTACTTATAAATAAGTAAGAATATTAAGAGTAGGCTTAAAAGATATATAGAATAATTTATAAATCTAATTAAAAGAGATTATTTAAATTAGGTATAGATTTACTAAGAAAATACTAAAAAACGAGGTATAGGGTTATTAAGGTACTACTAGTAATAATAATAATACTATCTTTTCCTCTATTACGCTCCTCTCCTCTATACTCTACTCTATAATCTCCTTATAATAAGTCTATACGCTAAGGGAGTTTTCTAAAAGTTATATAACTAAGTCTATCTTATCTTATTTTAATTATCCCCTTAAGAGTTTTTATAATATTATAAAGAGAGTTTTAAAAAATAAAGAAAACTATTTTATAGAAATAGTAAATAAACTCTATTTATAGATCTAATCTATTAATAATATCTTCTAAATAGGCGATCTTATTATTAAGAAGGTCCCTTAGGTTTAACTATCTTTTATTATAAGTTATATCTTAATAATAGCTTTATTACTTCTTCCTTTTTATTATACTCCTTATCCTATTCTAATCCTTAGTATAGCTAAAACTACCTGCCTTATTATACTAGCTATAAGAAGTTATAATAATACGCTCCCTTAGGCGTATTCTACTCGATTTAATCCTATTAGTTAACCCTTTACTAGATATAATCTATATAGCTATAGTTATACTTATTTAAAAGACTAAGCTTCTTAAGATATAATAGTATATCTATAAGTATAGTTCTTAGGTATAGCTTAATAGTTATATTATAACTTAGCGTCTATAGGACCTATAGCTAAAGCTAATATCTAAGATATTTAGGCTTATTATTTAGTATTTTAGATAAAATAGACCTAGATAATACTAATAATCTATAAATAGGTTAAGGAATATCTACTATACGAGATAGTATAACGTTATTATTATTTCTAAAGTCTACTATATTATTATCTATAGATAAAGGAGTAGGAGGGTATAAAAGGAAGAAAAGTGCTTTCTTAAAGTCTTCTTAGCTTAATAGGGTATCTTATAAAGCTATATTACTATTAATAATTAAGTTATAGAGCTCTATAGTAATTATAGATATATATTAAATAACTAAGGGTATTTTAAAGTTAGAGAATAATATATTATTACATAAGGTTATACTATTAAAACATAGAGATAGTAATCCTTCTTAAATTAGAGCTCTAGCTTATTTAATATATTAGAGACTATATATAAATCTATCCCTCTACTAAACTAAATTAACTATATAGGTATTAATTAATAGGAGCTTTCAGAGTTATAGAGGGGCTCCTATCTTATAATACTATATATTAAGGTCCTATATAGCCTTAATAAAGCGCTAATTACTATTCTAGTCTTATATAGAGTTATAATAGAAGTAGTAGCTAGTCGACTAGTTTATAAAAATCGCAGCTTAGTAATAATTACTATAGTTTAGTAGAAAGAAGGCCCTAGTAATATCCTAGAGATTCTTTACCTCTTCTCTTTTAGGCTCTATAGAAGCTATATTAATTTCTTTCCTAAGTTACTAAGCTAGCTTATAGATTAGGGTATAGATATTATAAGGGTAGCTCTTAATTATAAATATAAAAAGGGTTATAACCTCTAAATTATCTAATTCCTCTTATCTTATTAGCTTCCCTTATATATTATAAAGGTCTAATTAATATTCTACCTAGGCTAAAGTTATAATAGATAACCCTCTACTATACTAGGTTATTAAGTAATTTGCAGATTCTTAATTCTATTATATATACTATAGGATTACTAGTATAGGCTTATCTTTATTTAGTATAGGGTTCTTTTTAGGTCTTATAGTATTATATCCTGCTAAGATATTAGTAGGGCTAAATATAATATCTCTTAGGGTAATAGGGGCTAAGTAGGGCGATATAGATAGTTTTATAGACCTAGGGTAATTAAGATACTTTATAAGGTTAGCTAGTTATTATAAGTTATAATCCCTCTTCTACTTTTTATAGTTATTCCTTCTTTCTATATTCTAGATATTTAGTTTTTTTAATAATCCTTCCTCTCTATCTAACTCTTCTAGATTAGTAAGAACTATTAGATTAGTCTATAAATTAGTATCTATAGGTATTCCTAAGTTAATATCTATCTTATCTAGAGAGGAAACCTCTAGGTTTATAAATTAAAAGGTATACTTAGCTATCTAATATTTAATATCTTCTTAAGCTATCCTTTTCCTAATATCTTTATCTCTTAATTTAAAATATTAATTATATAGAATTCTATTTACTCTTAGTTAGATCTAGTATCCTTTAGGAGGTATTTTATTAATAAAAGCCTTTAATAAATAATTAATTTAAGCTTAATATCTTATCTTAATAGGCTACTTTAGAGGTACTAAGCTTCTAATATATATAAAGGACCTAAGCTAATTAATAAAGTAGAGACTAGAGGCTTATAGTAGAGGGTCTATATATTAAAGTTCTATTAGGTATAGTTATCTTATTAAAACTTCCTTAGCTTTATATCTTAGTAGAAAGCTCCTAGTAATAAATATTAGAGTCTATAGTTATCCTTTAGCTCCTCTCCTTAACTACTATATATTATTAAACTAGTTTCTCCTATCTTATAAGTTAATTAATAGACCTATAATAACTACTTTAGTAGACTTAGGTACTTATAGATAAATAAGGAGTATATTAGGGGACTTAGCTTTAATTTAGGTAATTATAATATCCCTTATATCTCTATCTTTAAAGTCGTCTTCTATACCTATAACTATCTTATAGTAGAGTAGTTAGCTAGGCTTAATAAGCCTCGTAATATAGCAATTAATTACTAAGATATCCTTAGTATATATTAGAGTTACTATCTTAAGTATAGTAATAGTATTAAATATACTAGCTATAACTTACTATAAGTATAAGGGGCAAATCGTCTCCTCTACTACTTCTAAGGTCTTATTCTAATATTTAATAAGGATATATTTTAATATTATATTAAAAGGGTCTATCTAACTAGGGATATTATCTATCCTAGGTAGAGGGCGTATATTATATTTAATTAGCTAAAGCTAGTAACTAAGCTTATAAGGAGGTCTAAAGCCTAAGATACCTTTATTATTTTATCCTTATATTTAAAACCTATTTATACTTAGTTTATTAGATATAAGCTCTATTAAAAGTCTAATTTTAAGGATAAGAAGGTTTAAAGATCTTAACTCCTAGATTTTTATATCTAACGCTTTATTATTATAAAAAATAACTTTCCTTATTATAATATATTAAGAGACTAATTAATAAAGGGAAAGCGCGAGTAATTTATAAACTAAAGAGCTAAATAGAAGTAATATTTAAAGAAAAGGAGGAGCTATAATATAGTACTTAATATTATATAGTTAGTAGATAAATTAAGTTTAAAAGTAAATAATATATATAAAGGGGAGAGAGAAACTAGAGGGCTTAAAAGGTAAGGAGTGCGTTTTTATATCTATTAATTACTTTAATAATATAGTAATTTATTAGTAGCTTATAAAAGGAATAATTAACTCTCCTCTCTTACCCTCCTTAGCCTTAATAAAGTAAAATAAACTTAGGATAAAAAACCTATAATAAATAGAGTAGTAAATTAGAGCAGTTATATATAAGGAAAGAATAAAAGAAATAATAGTTAGTAGTAGCTATTAAAACGAGTAGCTTAGTTATAAATTAAATAAATATTCTCCTCTATTATCTATTATTAATATCTCCCCCCTATAATAACTACCTTTAGCTAGCTACTTTAATCTTTATTTAACCCCTTTATACTTCCTCTCTTATATCTACGAATTATATCTTCTTATTATAGCTAATTATAATTTCCTTATCTTAGGTATTAAAAATACTAATTAACCTCGCCCTCGTTATCTTCTATTTATAATAACCCTTTAAGTCCTTAGCTTTAATATCCTTATACTTAAAATAAAGAAAAATAATATACCTCTTTTTATTTAATACTCTAATAACTAACTTTAGGTATTCTTTCCCTTTTTTTTAATATCCCTATACCCTCTAGCTAATAATTATAATTCTTAGGTAGCTATAAGCCTTATTTAGCTCTAATTTAATATCTCTAGTAATAAATATTTAGAGGTAGCCTTTATATTATAGATATTCTCTAATAAGACTACTAAAGTAATAAGGCTAGCTTTCTAGAAAGCTTATCTTAGTAAATAGGACTTTAAATAAATATTTAGGGTAACTAAGGGGTCTAGAGAATTCTACTATTAAGTTTTTATTTATACCTTTACTACTTTCCTTACTAGCTTATAGGAGATAAAGGTCCTTTAGCGCGTAGTAGCTATATATAGCTTATTTATTTAATCCTAAGGTAGTTATAATATAGTACCTTATATTTATTATAAAGAGCAGGCCTATACTACTAAGAACCCTATATTAGGTATTTATATCTATAAATTATACTTTAAGTATATCTTAATACTAAGTACTCCTTATACTAACTACTTCTTCTATAAAACTTAAGAGAGTTATTTATATAATAATCTAGGTATTTATAAGCGCTATAAGTATAGAATTAAGTATAATAATAAAGTAAGGAGGAGTAGAGAATTTAATAGTATTAAGGAGATCCTATAGTCCTGAATTCTAATAGATATTATAGTTATAGCTATAGCTAAGTTTAACTTCTCGCTCTTTTATAATAAATACTATTAATAGGCCTAGGAATATTATCCTAAAGCTAGGTTTATATACTCTTATTACCCTTTTATAATAGAGCTACCTCTAGAGTTTAACCTTATAGAAATCGCAGACTACTTAGGGCTTTGCGTTGCGAATTAGGGTAGGAAAACAGGGTTTCTAGATATATTTATATAGTATATAGGGGGGCGGTAAAAAAGGAAAAGAGAATAAGAAATTAAGGTAAATATTATATAAATAGGTTTTTAAAGCTAAAGTTAAAGTATATCTAAGTATAAAAATTAATATAATCTTTTTTATAAATATCCTTCTCTTTCTCTTTAGTAGAAAGTAATATAATATTAGTAATAATCTTTTCTAGGAAAGAAAGAGGGGGGAGTAAGAAAAGTCTACTAATATCTTTACTAGGAGCTAGTAATTACGATTTTAATACCCTCTCTCCCTTTCTCTTTTTCTCTCTTATCTTTAGGTTATTAATCTTATATTTATTTAGTAAGGAAGGGTAGCTTTAGTATTATTACTAGGAGGTTAAGGATCTTATACTTTCCTAGGCTTAATTACCTTATTATAACTACTAATAAATATTAAAGTTATTTAAGCTATTAATATATTAAATAGTAGCGAGGGGTATACTTTAAATAAATAAAGAGTTATTAATACTATCTCTTACCCTTATCTCTAAAGTTTAGGAATATTATCCTTAGAATCTTAAACTTCTAAACTAAGAGATAAAAAGAAGGGAAAATTAGAATAGGTTTATAAATTATTAATTAAAATTAGTTATAATAAAAGAAACCTTATATATCCTCTAGATCTTCTATCTTAATATACTCCTTTTCTTTCTCTTTTAGTATTTTAGGAATCTTAATAACTAGTTATTATCTAGCTTTTAAAGCCTTAATTACTTTCTCTAAATCCTTAAAATATTATTTTAATTATATTATTAAGTATAATAAATCCTCTTTTTCCTCTTAATTACTTTCTCTAGGTATTATAAGTTCCTCTTCCTCTTTCTTAAGTATATAATTATTATACTCTTTATTCCCTAGTACTAAGAAGACTTTTACTAGGTTCCTTTCTAAATTAGATTTATAAATATCTAAATTACTTAGTTCCTAATACCCTTTAGGAGCTTAAATAAATTTATAAAGTCGATTTCTACTAAATATCTTTCTAGTAATCTTATTACCTACTAATATTACTAATTAATATAATAGAGCTTTTAGAGCTTATAAAAGGATATAGAAGGGGCCTTATTATTAGTAGTTAAGCTTCTTAATAGATAACTTATTAATAGAGCCTTTAATATTAAATACTAGTACTAAATTACTTACTTCTAGCCTCTCCTTCCTTATAGTCCTCTTATATTAACTATTATAGTATTCTATAATCTTCTTATATTAACTATTAATTATCTTTTTAGCTTATTTTCTATCCTTATTAAGTTATAAGAAGGCTTATAGATATATTTAAACCTCCTCTTCCTTTATTATTACTAAATCCTAATTAAGAACCCTCTAGGTTAGTATTAGGGTTTTAATAAGAGTAATAGGCTTAAACCTATATAGTAGGTAGATAGGGCTAAAGCTAGTTAAAGTATAAATACTTAATTAGTTTATAAATAGGGAAGCGGGAAAATATAGCTAAGGGTTAATATCTCTCTATCCTCTAGTTTATATTAATACTATATAAGTAATTAGCTAATAACTAGTCTTAATTATATTATTAGCCCTCGGGTTATAAGTAGATATTACTTTCCTCGTTATATTATATTTCTTATTAAATTTAATAATAATATCCTTATTCTCTAGTCCTCTATTAATAATAAGTTCGCTATATAGCTTATAGTAATAGATAATCTCTTCCTAGATAAACTTAGTAATCTTAGCTAAAGTCGCTCTCTTAAGCTAGTAGGCTTTAGGCTATTTTATTAATAGATCCCTTATTTTAATAAGGTATTACTTACTTACTCTCTATATATCTAATAATATCCTAGTAAAGAGTAGTCCCTTTAGAAAGCTATATATCCTTATATTATCTATATATTAAGCTCTCCTCTTTTAGTAATTAGGGTAACTTTTTAAGGATTTACTAATCTCTATATATATATTAGCCTAGCTATAGCAATTAGATAGTCTTCTAGCTATAGCTTACTTACCTTAGTAACTACTCCCTTTATAAGCCTTTATAATTAGTTTCTTCTACTACTTAGGATTATTAATAACTTATTATAATATTAGCTTTTAATTCGTTAGTTTAGTAAAAAGTAAGTAGTTATAAATATAATAATCTAACGCTCTAGTCTTAAAGTTATAATACCTTACTAGTTAAATTCCTAGAGGGTATCCCTATCTTATTAAATAATAAGTAATTTATTAAGAGCGTACTAAATAGGTCTATAAATTATTAAGAAGTATATCTAGGATATTTATTATATTACTAATAACCTCTATATTCCCTACTAAGACCTCCTCTATATATTACTTATTATTATAATATTAGGCTTAATTAAAGAAGGAACTAGCTTCTATATCTATAAAGAAGATCTATAAATTAATCTAAGAGTTAATCTCCCCCTTACCTTCCTCATTAATAATATTAGAAGGTCCCTAGGGTTTTTATAATAAGCTATCCGCTATTATATTCTAAGTACTATAGATATATTATACTTCGAAGTTAAATATTTAAATCTATATAATCTAATAAATAATAAAAGCTCCTAGGAGGTTTATAGCTACTTTATTAAGTTATATAACTAATATCTAAGTATCTATCTCTAGGATAAAGTATTATCTATATAAATAATTATATACCCTCTTTAAAGCCTTTAGAATATTATATAATTCCTTCTTTCTAGCGTTATATAATAGCTCTAATCCTAACTAAGTATTACTCTTAAAGCGAGAGACTATATACTAGTTATTAATAAATTATCCTAGGACTCTACCCTATCTTATATTACTAGTATTTATTATAAGGTAGATATCTCCTCCTTTAGGGCTATAGTTTATAATAATAAGGATTAGGGCTCTTATAAGTATTACTTTTAAGGTATTTATAGCTATTTATTACTTCTCCTCCTAGCTAAATAAGGTATCCTTCTTAAGTAAGTTAGTAAGTAGCTTTATAATAATAGAGTAGTCCTTTACCTAGGATCTATAGAATATTATAATCCTAAGGAAAGCCCTTAACTCTATTAAATTAGTATAAGTAGCCTATTTATAAATCTTAACTATCTTTACTTCCTCTAGATAACGCTTATTAGTACTATAAATATAGCTAATAATTATTACTACTTCCTAGGCTTACTATAACTTAACTACTACTACTATATACTCCGCTAGCTCTAAATTAACTAGGACCTTATTAATGTTTAATAAGTATTCTAAAATAAATCTATAAATCCCTAGATAAGACTTAATCTCTTCTTTATTATATCGCGAAGTTAGTCCTTTAATAGTAATATTATTAAGGAAGGCTTTATAATAGCTAGGGATAAGGTTATATAGGATTCTAATTATAACTTATATAAACTAAGTAACTAAGTTTATTATTCCTTAAGGTAATATATATATCTATAGTAGTCTAATAAGTAATATAAATATTATTAAATCTCTACTTATAGGGTCTAATAGGACCTAGTTATATCCTAAGAAGAAGTCTAGTAGTAATAATAGTTAATATATAGCGAAGTCTTCTAAAGATCGTCTACTAAAGGGGGTAGTGCTATATCTCATATTATAACTATATTTATCTTAGTTACTAAGTTAATAAGCTTTATCTTATTATCTTTTTTTTATATAAAGAAGAATAGATTATAATAAGCTATATAACTTTACTTAAGGATTCCCTTCTCTAGTCTATCCTTTAGAATTATAATAATATCCTGCTCTAATCCTCTTAATATTAGGATTCCTTTTACTTACTACGCCTTATATAATACTATTTAAATTATCTATAGAGGTATAATAGAAGGGTATATAGAGCTATAATACTTAAATTCCTAGGCTAAAGCTTTCTCT
>JAVHLU010003091.1:0-13379 GCA_036785755.1 Colletotrichum ledebouriae
TATAGCCCTAAAGGAGGAGATATCTACCTTATAGTTAATACTAGTAATATAGGATAGGGTAGAGTCCTAGGATAATTTATTAATAACTAGCGCGTAGTCTCTCGCTTTAAGAGTAATACTTAGTTAGGACTAGAGCTATTATATAATACTAGGAAGAAGGAATTATATAATATTCTAAAAGCTCTAAAGAGGGTATATAATTATTTATATAGATAATACTTTATCCTAGAGATAGACGCTTAGATATTAGTTATATAACTTAATAGAGTAGCTATCCACCTCCTAAGAGCCCTTATTATTTACTAGATTATATAGACTTAAATATTTAACTTTAAAGTATAATATATCTATAATACTTAAAATATAATAGTAGATAGCTTATTATAAAAACCCCGGGGACCTTCTAATACTATTAATAAGGAAGCTAAGGGGGAGATTAACTCTTAGATAGATTTATAGATCTTCTTTATAGATATAAAAGCTAGTTTCTTTTTTAATTAAGCTTAATACTATAATAATAACTAATATATAGAGGAGGTCCTAGTAGGAAATCTAGAGGTTATTAGTAATATAATAGATATCCTAGATATACTTCTTAATAATTTATAAACCTATTTAATATACTCTTAATAAATCGCTTATTATATAATAATATAGAGACGCCCTCTAGGAATTTAACTAGTAAGGTATTATAACTTTAAGACTAGAGCGTTAGACTATTATATTTATAACTACTTACTTTTTACTAGACTAATAAATTAAAAGCTAATACTAGAACGAGTTATTAATAATCCTAAGTAGTAGAAGAAACTAATTATAAAAGCTTATAAAGAGAGTAGTTACTAAGGTAAGTAAGCTATAGCGAGAAGACTATCTAATTACTATATCTAGGTAAGTATATATATCGAGATTAGTAAATCCTTAAATAGTTACTCTAATTATTAAAAGAGGAGAGCTTAATATATAGATAATATAAAGACCTATAGCTCTCTAAAGGGACTACCCTTTACTAGGATATTATTAGATATATAGAGAGTAGGTAAGTAGTACTTTATTAAGGTAAGAGATCTACTAATAGAATAGCCTAATACCTACTAGCTTAAGAGAGCGACTTTAGCTAAGATCGCTAAGTTTATCTAGGAAGAGATCGTTTACTACTATAGGCTATATAGCAAACTCGTTATTAATAGAGGACTAGAGAATAAGGATACTATTATTAAATTTAATAAAAGATATAATATAAGGAGGAAAGTAACGTCTACTTATAACCTAAGAGCTAATAGTATAGTTAAGACTAGTTATTAGCTAATTACTTATATATTATTAATATAGACTAGAGGATAGAGAGATAGTAACCCTTAGCTGTACCTTCCTACTACCCTATTTATAGACTAATCGAGCGTTTATATTTTAACTAGCTTTAGCCCTTTCTACCTACTATATAGGTTTAAGCTTATTACTCTTATTAAGACCCTAATACTAACCTAGAGGGTTTTTAATTAGGATTTAGTAATAATAAAGGAAGAGGAGGTTTGAATACGTTTATAAGCCTTATTATAACTTAATAAGGATATAAAATAAGCTCAAAAGATAATTAATAGTTATTATAAGAAGACTGCGGAATATTATAATAGTTAATATAAGAGGATTATAAGGAAGGAGAGGCTAGAAGTAAGTAATTTAGTACTAGTATTTAATATTAAGGGCTCTATTAATAAGTCGTCTATTAAAAAGCTTAACTATTAATAATAAGGCCCCTTCTATATCCTTTTATAAGCTCTAAAAGCTCTATTATATTAATTAGTAATATTAGGAAGTAATAAGGTTATTAGAAAGATATTTAATAGAAATCGACTTTATAAATTTATTTAAGCTCCTAAAAGGTATTAGAAACTAAGTAATTTAGATATTTATAGATCTAATTTAGAAAGAAACCTAGTAAAAGTCTTCCTAGCGCTAGGGAATAAAGAGTATAATAATTATATACCTAAGGAAGAGGAGGAGGAACCTATAATATCTAGGGAAAGTAATTAAGAGGAAGAAGAGGATTAATTATACTTAGTAATATAATTAAAGTAATATTTAAAGGATTTAGAGAAGGTAATTAAGGCTTTAAAGGCTAAATAATAACTAATTATTAAGATTCCTAAAATAATAAAAGAGAAAGAAAAGGAGTATATTAAGATAGAGGATCTAAAGAATATATAAGGTTTTCTTTATTATAACTTTTTTTAATTAATAATTTATAAACCTATTCTAATTATCCCTTCTTTTTATCTCTTAGTTTAAAAGTTTAAGATTCTAGGGATAATATTTCTAAACTTTAGGGATAAGGGTAAGAGATAGTATTAGTAACTCCCTACTTATTTAAAGTACGCCCCTTATTACTATTAAGTATAATAATAGCTTAGATATCTTTAATATCTATTTATAGTTATAATAAGGTAATTAAGCCTAGGAAAGTATAAGATCCTTAACCTCCTAGTAATAATACTAAAGCTACCCCTTCTCGCTAAATAAATATAAGATTAATAACCTAAAGATACGAGAGAAGAAGAAAAAGGGAGAGAGGGTATTAAAATTATAATTAGTAGCCCCTAGTAAGGATATTAATAGACTTTTCTTACCCCCCCCCCTCCTTTTTCCTAGAAAAGATTATTATTAATATTAGATTACTTTCTACTAAAGAGAAAGAGAAAGATACTTATAAAAAGGATTATATTAAATTTTATACCTAGATATAGTTCGATTTTAGCTTTATAGACTTATTTATATAATATTCGCCTTAACTTCTTATTAAAACCTAACTAGCTTCTTATTCTCTTTTCCTTTTTACCCCCCCTATATACTATATAAATATATCTAGAAACCCTATTTTTCCTACCTTAATTTATAATTTAAAGCCCTAAGTAGTTTATAATTTCTATAAGGTTAAACTCTAGAGGTAGCTCTATTATAAAAGGGTAATAAGAGTATATAAACCTAGCTTTAGGATAATATTCCTAGGCCTATTAATAGTATTTATTATAAAGGAGTAAGAAGTTAAACTTAGCTATAGCTATAACTATAGCGTCTACTAGAATTTAAGACTATAGGATCTCCTTAATACTATTAAATTCTCTACTCCTCCTTAGCTTATTATTACGCTTAATTCTATACCTATACTACTTATAGATACTTAGGTTATTATATAAGTAACTCTCTTAAGTTTTATAGAAGAAGTAGTTAGTATAAGGAGTACTTAGTATAGAGATATACTTAAAGTATAGTTTATAGATATAAATACCTAATATAGGGTTTTTAGTAATATAGGCTTGCGTTTTATAATAAATATAAGGTACTACGTTATAACTACCTTAGGATTAAATAAATAAGCTATATATAGCTACTATACGCTAAAAGACCTTTATTTCTTATAAGCTAGCGAGGAAAGTAATAGAGGTATAGATAAAGACTTAATAGTAGAATTCTCTAGACCTCTTAGTTACCTTAAATATTTATTTAAAGTCCTATTTACTAAGATAAGCCTTCTAGAAAGCTAGCCTTATTAAGTTAAAGCTAAATAAAGCTTATAGCTACTTAAGAATTATAATCTTTAGCTAGAGGGTATAGCGATATTAAAGAAAAGGGAAGGGATACCTAAGGTTAGTTATTAGAGTACTAGATAAAAAGAGGTATATTATTTTTCTTTATTTTAGGTATAGGGATATTAGAACTAAGGACCTAAAGGGTTATTATAAATAGGAGATAACGAGGGCGAGGTTAATTAGTATTTTTAATACCTAAAATAAGGAAGTTATAATTAGCTATAATAAGAAAATATAATTTATAGATATAAGAGAGGAAGTATAAAGGGGTTAAATAAAGATTAAAATAGCTAGCTAAAAGTAGTTATTATAAGGGGGAGAAGGTAATAATAGAAGATAGAGGAGAATATTTATTTAATTTATAACTAGGCTGCTCGTTTTAATAGCTACTACTAATTATTATTTCTTTTATTCTTTTCCTATATATAACCGCTCTAATTTACTATTCTATTTATTATAGGTTTTTTATCCTAAGTTCGTTTTACTTTATTAAGGCTAAAGAGGGTAAGGGAGGAGAGTTAATTATTCCTTCTATAGGCTACTAATAAACTACTATATTATTAAAGTAATTAGTAGATATAAAAACGTACTCCTTACCCTTTAAGCCCTCTAGTTTCTCTCTCCCCTATATATATATTATTTACTTTTAAGCTTTATTTATCTACTAACTATATAATATTAATTACTATACTATAGCTCCTCCTTTTCTTTAAATATTACTTCTATTTAGCTCTTTAGTTTATATATTACTTATAGTTTCCCCTTATTAACTTTTCTCCTAATATATCCTAATAGGAAAAGTTATTTTTTATAATAACGAAGCGTTAGATGCGCAGATCTAGGAGTTAAGAGCCTCAAACCTTCCTATCCTTAAAATTAGACTTTTAATAGAGCTTATATTAAATAAACTAAGTATAAGTAGGTTTTAGGTATAGGGATAAAGTAATAGAGATATCCTAGGCTTTAGACCTCCTAATAAGCTTAGTTACTAGCCTTAGCTAATTAAATATAATATATACCCTCTACCTAGGAAGGATAGTATCCCTAATTAGATAGACCCTTTTAATATAGTATTAAAATATATCCTTATTAAATATTAGAATAAGACCTTAGAAGTAGTAGAGGAGACGATTTGCTCCTTATACTTATAGTAAGTTATAGCTAGTATATTTAATACTATTAATATACTTAAGATAGTAACTCTAATATATACTAAGGATATCTTAGTAGTTGCTTACTATATTACGAGGCCTACTAAGCCTAGCTAACTACTCTACTATAAGATAGTTAGAGGTATAGAAGATAATTTTGAGCTCGGAATTACGCCGCAGCCCCTTCGCAAAAAGACTATAACAAATTCACCTAGTTCGCAGGTATAATTCGGGAAACACTATATAGGTATTTTAACCTATACCTTCTACTAGTTAAGGAAAATAATATAGGAACCCTATATATTCCTATTACTTATAAGCAAACCCTCTAAATATTACTATATAAAGTCGGATACGCGCTACACTAGGGCTAATTATATTAGAGCTAAACGGGCTACTAAGGCTCTCGTAGCCTAGAAACGCCCTCGCTAAACCTTCTAGCAAGGTGCTACGAAAGCTACTATATAAGATAACTCCTTAACCTAAAAGGTTAACCTTCTAGTAAGGTAAACGCTACTATATAAGAGGTAACTCCTTAACTAAAGAGGTCTTTCCTAAGAGGTTCTTATAGCTAGAAGTATAAGAAGCTCTATTACTATAAGTAAGGCCTTATACCTCTCCCTCTTCCTTATCCTTATCCCTTAACTATATTAGTACTAAACCCTATATATAAATATACTAAGCTTAAGCGAGGCACGCCTTTTAATATAAATAATATAGAGGGGATCGCTAGAGAGTTTAGTCTTAATATAATTAATAAAACCCGCTCCTTTATTAACTACTCCGCTATATATAGAGAGCATATTATTAGTATAGCCCTTAAGAGGGCTTACCTTAATACCCTTATAGGGGACTCTATAAGGCGCAATAGCATTAGAGCTAAGTAAGTAAACTTAGTAGTAGAAGTTTAGCGGGTTATTATATACCCTATAGAGTAGCCCTTCTTTTAGCAGGTCCTCTATATTACTAAGGCAGAGGCAGCCTAGGTAGCGTTAGTAAGTACGGCTTATGCTAACTGCTTTAATATAGAGAGAGCGTTACTAACGATAGCATAGCTATAAAGATAGTAACGACTTCTAGCGGACGAAGCGGTAATAGAGGCAGTATTAGTAGCGCGGGTAGTACGCGAGAGGAAAAGTCGATAGTTTCGTAGTCTAAATAATTAAAAACTATGTTATTATTAATATAAAGTTAAAGATCGTGAGGCTATCTAGTAGGGTACGTATAAGTATAGCTATAGTTAGGAAAGGATCACGTAACCGAAGGCTATATATTATCAGGAGGCGCGGAGTTAGATAGTCTATTGCACTTGAGCAGGTAAAATCACTATGCAGTGGCCAGAGGCCATAGGAGATAATTTTAAAGATAGAGATATAAGGGATACTATAGTTACCCGAGTTAAAGCTAAGTCCCCTAATATACTCCTTATTTATCTATAAGCGCCTAAGTTTATTATAGTAGTTATTATAAGTCTACTAATTAATTTATAAGATAGGAGAAACTAGTTTTATAACAATTAGTAATTAAGGAGAGGAGCTAAAGGATAACTATAAACTCTAATATTTATTACTAGGAGCTTTCTACTAAGATATAAGGCTAAGGAAGTATTAATAAGATAATTATACCTAGTAGAACTTTAATATATAGACCCTCTACTATAGGCCTCTAGTTTCTACTTTATTAATTAGCTTAGGTCCTTTATATAAATTAAAGCCTAGTACCTCTAAAGTAGCTTATTAAGATAAGATATTAAGCTTAGATTAATTATTTATTAAAGGCTTTTACTAATAAAATACCTCCTAAAGGATATTAGATCTAACTAAGGGTAGATAGAATTCTATATAATTAATACTTTAAATTAAGAGATAAAGATATTAAAAAAAGGGTAGCTTAAGAAGATATTAAATATTAGATAGCTAAGTATACCTCTTGATTTATAGACCTAGAGGTTTCCTCTCTAGATAGGATAGATATTAACTTATTACTACTTATAAATACTAATTTATAAACTAGTCTAATAGTTCCTATTAATCTAGAAGAGTTAGATAGAGAGGAAGGATTATTAAAAGAACTAAATATCTAGAATATAAAAAGAAAGAATAACTATAAGAAGTAGAAGAGGGATTATAACTTATAATAACTTACTAACTTTATAAAGTATCTTAACTACCTTAGGTTTATAAAACTATTTATATCGCTCTATTTAGCCCCTATTACCCTAAGAGATATTATATTTAGCCCTACTAATACCTTAGTAGGATTTAATACTATAAGACCTAAAGAGAACCCTATATTAAATAAAGATAGGCTTATATTAGTAGTCCTATAGTATATATAATAGAACTAAGAATCTATAAATTACTTAATAACTGAGTATAGAAGAGGGTTATCTATTATAACTTTAGCCTAGGTAGAATATTTATTAGACTTTTATAATATATAAGGGAAGCTAATAAGATAAGAGGAGTTAGATAATTTAGAGGTTATAGCCCTTTTTATATTTATAATTAAGGGCTACCTTCGTAATATCTATACTTTAATTTAAAAGCTAGCCTAGTAACCTAGGAAAGAAATTAATAAGGCTTCTATAAAGCTTAAAAGAGTAGAGGTAAAGAATCTCTAGGATATTACTAGGGCTTTCTTTCTACTAAACTATAATAATTATTACTACGCTGCGATTTTTATAAACTAGTTAACTAGCTACTATTTCTATTATAACTCTATATAGGACTAGAATAGTAATTAGCGCTTTATTAAGGCTATATAGGACCTTAATATATAGTATTATAAGATAGGAGCCCCTTTATAACTTTAAAAGCTCCTATTAATTAATACCTAAAAAGTTAATTTAGTTTAGTAGAGGGATAGATTTATATATAGTCTCTAATATATTAAATAAGCTAGAGCTCTAATTTAAGAAGGATTACTATCTCTATGTTTTAGTAGTATAACCTTAAGTAATAGAGTATTATTCTCTAACTCTAAAATCCCCTTAGTTACTTAATATATATCTATAATTACTATAGAGTTCTATAACTTAACTATTAATAGTAATATAGCTCTATAAGATATACTATTAAGCTAAGAAGACTTTAAGAAAATACCTTTCTTCCCTTTCTACCCTCTTACTCCTTTACCTATAGATAATAATATAGTAGACTTTAGAAATAATAATAATATTACGCTATCTCTTTATAAGGAACAATAGCGGGTGCAGGATATAGAGCTAACGCTATCGGCAAAACATCGGCGAATTAGCGGTAAATATGCACCCCCTTAAGAAAACTCTATAAGCTAGAGACTTAGGTCAAGCAATAGTCTAATATAACTACGCATACCTACGTTTTAGCATTCTAGCCTTTCCTAGTTTAGGCCTATAGCTATACTCTTATAGCTCTATTACTTCTACCTCGATTTAAGAAACTAGCGCTAGTTAGAATATCTAAAACGAACTAGCGATAATATACTAACGTATTAGTAATAGATAAATTAGTAACGGAGTTTAACTATAATAAACTCCGGGCTAGGTATATAGAATATAACTAATAGGGCCTTAGCTAATATAATATAGGTTACTCGCTAAGCCCTAAGATATAGGGAATATAGTATAGACGCTACGCTAGGGGGTTAGATAATCCTAGTAATTGAGCTCGGAAATACGCCGCAGCCCCTTCGCAAAAAGACTATAACAAATTCACCCAGTTCGCAGGCATAATTTGGGAAACACTATATAGGTATTTTAACCTATACCCTCTACTAGTTAAGGAAAATAATATAGGAACCCTATATATTCCTACTACTCGTAAGTAAACCCTCTAAATATTACTATATAAAGTCGGACGCGCGCCGTACCGGGGCTAATTATATCGGAGCTAAACGGGCTACTAAGGCTCTTATAGTAACGCCCTTGCTAAACCTTCTAGTAAGGTACTATAAAAGCTACTATATAAGATAACTCCTTAACCTAAAAGGTCGACCTTCTAGTAAGGTACTAAAGGTAAACGCTACTATATAAGAGGTAACTCCTTAACTAGAGAGGTCTTTCCTAAGAGGTTCTTATAGCTAGAAGCATAAGAAGCTCTGCGAGTAGGGCCTTATACCTCTCCCTTATCCTTATCCTTATCCCTTAACTATATTAGTACTAGACCCTATATATAAATATACTAAGCCTGAGCGAGGCACGCCCTTTAGCGTAAATAATATAGAGGGGATCGCTAGAGAGTTTAGCCTCGATACGATTAATAAAACCCGCTCCTTTATTAACTACTCCGCTATATATAGAGAGCGTATTATTAATATAGCCCTTAAGAGGGCTTACCTTAATACCCCTATAGGGGACTCTATAAGGCGTAATAGTATTAGAGCTAAGTAAGTAAACTTAGTAATAGAAGTTTAGCAGGTCGTTATATACCCTATAGAGTAGCCCTTCTTCGAGCAGGTCCTCTATATTACTAAGGTAGAGGCAGCCTAGGTAGCGAATATTAGTAAGTATAGCTTATGCTAACTGCTTTAATATAGAGAGAGCGTTACTAATAATAGCATAGCTAGCGGATAAAGTAGTAATAGAGGCGGTATTAGCGGCGTAAGTAGTGCGCGAGAGGAAAAGTTAATAGTTTCGTAGTCTATTAAATAATTAAAAACCACGTTATTATCGATATAAAGTTAAAGATCGTGAGGCTATCTAGTACGGTACGTATAAGTGCAGCTATAGTTAGGAGAGTTACGATCACGTGACTAAAGGCTATATATTATTAGGAGGCGCGGAGTTAGAAGGTCTATTGCACTTGAGCAGGTAAAATCACTATGCAGTGGCCAGAGGCCATAATCCTAGTAATAATATAGTAGGAGAGGCTACCCCGAGGGGGCGGGTTAGGTCTTAGGTAATATTAGAACTAGTAGAGCGACTTTTACTTAGTAAATAAATAGTAAGTAATAGCTAATAGGGTATCCTACTTAAGACCCCCTAAGAAGCTAGTATCTTAGGTATCCTTACCTAAGCGATAAGACTACTATAGAGATAGTAGGAAAGCCTTATAGAGTAGATATATCTATAGTAGTAGAGGTATAAGGAATAAACTACTACCCTACTATAGGAGCTTACTAACTATCTAGTAACGAGGTAGCTATAGAGAGAATATAAGAAACCCCCTACGTATAATTACTATACTATAAGCGAGGACTTTATTATAAACTAGGTTAGTAACTAGATCTAAGTAGTTAAAGATAGATACTAACTACGCGCTAGTAGCACGCTAGAGTAGTAGATTTAATAGGCGCTTATAAAGATAAGCTTATCCCTATAGACCTAGTAGTAATACTATAGGGCTAGGCTAGAGGGAGACCTAGCCTAGGCTAACTTTATAGCGTTTATTTACTAATAATATATTAATCTAGAGCTTTAAGAGTAGAGGTACTATGAGAAGCTAGATATAATAAGGTAGAGGGAGATATAGTTACTAATATAGTTCTTTATTAAATAGTTAGTAATATACTAGAACTTAGGTATAGTTAGTATAGAAGATAGTAAAGCTAAGGCCTATATACTATACTTCTAATTAGCCCCCTTTTTATATAAGGAGCTTAAGCGTTAGAAGGTTAAGATATAAAGACTAAGAGATATCGCTATAGAAGCGAAATACTTATAGGAGATATATTACTAATAAGGTAGCGAGGCCCTATAGAGCGAAAGCAAGAAGTAGTATATAGGCGAGGAGTATACGCTAAGGATACCCCCTATAATAAGGGCGAGCTAAAAAGCAACCTAGTAGGGCTCTAGTTATAAGACTACGCGAGGTTCTTAAAGCCTAATACCTTACTAATTAGCTAGCGCTACGACGTAGGGACCTAACTAGAGCTAGCCTATATTTAGCCCTAGTATATAACTTATAATATCTAACCCCTTAGTATACTTTAGCTATAAGAAGAAGGGGTATAAGAGGGTAAACTACTTAGATAAATAATAAAGCGCGAATAAAACGCTAGTAGGATACTAAGCGTTTGCTAATAAAATGGGGTTAATATAATCTAATTAATAAGAGAGGTAGAGGACCTTAACCTATTAAAAAAAGAGTAGGCTAGGGGATTATACTAATAACCCCTACGCTTATATTAAAACTAGATACTTTCCTAAAGGGAGATACTATAAAAGGACGGGCGATCGTTCTTTAGAATATCGCTAAATAAGAAGTAGTAGTAGATATAAACTCCTATTTATAAGTTAATATTATTAGTAGTCGACTAATAAAGTCCCTATAACTATAACCTATAGTAGCGCGCGCCCCTATATTAGAAGGGTTTAATAGGTCCTCTATAACGGGCTAAAATACGTATTAGTTAATATTCTTCCTTATTAACTCGAGGGGATAACCGAGGAAAATATAGTAACTATTCGCTAAGGCTCCCCGCCCTAAAGGGGCAGGGGACCTCCTCCTATTATAATACTCTATAGGTAAGGAGGGTATTATAATTAATACCTAGACGAATACCTAGGGATATAAACGCCTTAGTATTACTAAGCTATTAGTATTTATATAGGAGATTATAGAGAATAGCTAGAAGGCTTATATTATATACGTTTTAGGGAATATTACCCCCTATAAGCTACTAATAAAGGCCCTAAGCAAAGAGGATACCTTAGAGGGTAATATAGAATTAGTACTAGAGCTACTTAGTAAATAGGTAATATTTAACGAGTAGTTAGCAAAGGAATACCTAGCCCTAGAGGGCGTAGAATATACTATTAACTTAGTTAAAGGGAAGAAACCTCTATATAAGCCTATCTACTTACTAAATAAGTACTAGCTAGAGGAGCTCTACTAATATATTACTAATAACTAAGTAATAGGGCGGATTTAACTCTTAATAAGCGAGGTAGGCGCCCCTATTCTCTTCGTGCTTAAGAAAGATAGATCCTTATACTTTTATATAGATTATTAAGGCCTTAATAAGGTAATACTAAAGAACTAATATCTACTTCCCCTTATTAGCAAGCTATTAGATAGGCTTTAGGGAGCGAAATAGATCTTAAAGATCGACCTTTAAGATATATACTACTATATCTATATTAAGCTAGAAGACTACTAGAAGATAGCTTTTAGGACTTATTATAGGTATTTTAAATATATTATTATACTATTTAGACTTATAAACACCTTAATAACGTTCTAAGTATATATTTACTAAGCGCTCGCTAAGCTACTAGATACCTATTATATTACTTATATAGATAATATTATAATCTACTCTGAGATAAGAGAGTAGTATATAAAGGACCTTCGCTAAGTGCTCTATAGGGTTTGCTAATAAGCGCTATATACTAAGCTTAGTAAGTATAGTTTCTACTAATAATAAGTAGAGTTCCTAGGGTATATTATTATACCTAAAGGTATATTAATAGATTAAACCCGCGTCCGAGCTATTACTAAATAGAAGCCGCCTAAGACCTACTAGGAGATCTAAGTCTTCCTAGGATTCTATAACTTCTACTATAAGTTTATTATAAGCTATTTAGGTATTATAGCCCCTATAATATCCCTATTAAAGGGTAGTGAGAATAGTAAGAAGGGAAGCGAATTTTACTAGCTAGAAGAGGCCTAATAGGCCTTTAAATAGCTCTATTTTACTTAGCAACTATTCTCTAATATTAGGACCTAACCCGCGAAATAAGGGTTAAAATAGACGCTTTTATAAAAGCTATATCTAGTATCCTATTATAATATATTAATAGCTAGTAGCGACTAGTTACTTACTATTTATAGAAGCTTAGCGATACTAAGTAGTATTAGGGAGCAAGCTAATAAGAGCTTCTTGCTATAGTTAAAAGCCTAGACTACTAGGCTTACTACCTTTAAGATATATTAAAAAAGTTTATAATCCTAATAGATTACTAGGTGCTAAAGGGAGTTATTAGCGCGTTAGCGCGGGACCTTTAGGGAAGGCTTACTAGATAGGTATATAAACTCTTAGTATTTAACTTTAACCTAGAGCATAGGTTAGGGGTTATAAACCTAGTAAATAGGCTATCTAGGAGGCTAGACTATATAGAGGGGGAGGTAAAATACAACGATATACTCCTAACCCTAGCGAGGAAGCTAGGGTTTATTAGTAACCTACTAGTAGACCTCTAGATAAGTATTACTACTCTATAAGGTAATATAGAGACCTTAAGAGTATTTATTAACGCTATAAGGGCTAGTATAAAATAACGCCCCTTCTAGATAGATAGCTCTAGGGGTAGAGACGCCTCGGTCTCTAGTTAGTATAGTACTCTATAGCATGCTAATATTACTATAACTATAATAGCTATAATAACTTAATACTAAAGAGCAAGGGAAGACGCGGAGAACGCTTAGTAAGAAGTTACTAACCTAGAGGACTTGCTCGGAGCTAGGGTTATTATAGCGTAGTAGTATATCCTATGCTAAGTTATAAGGGAGCTTATAATAGGCGAAACGGCGTATAGTTAGTAACCCTCTAAAGTAATAGAAAGTCTTATCTATAGACTATAGGCTAACGACTTATACTACTAGACCTAATTAGAGAGGGCACGCAGACTAGCTAGTAATTATAGGGGCTATATAATTAATAGCTATAGAACCTTATTCTATAAGGGAAGGTTAGAGATACCCTAGGAGAGGTCCCT
>JAVHLU010003092.1:0-13368 GCA_036785755.1 Colletotrichum ledebouriae
TTTCTAAAAAGGGGGGGGGGGGGGGGGTAAGAAGGGTCTACTAATATCCTCCCTAGGGGCTAATAACTACGATTTTATTACCCTCTTTCCTCTTCCCTTCTTCTCCCTTATCTTTAGGTTATTAATCTTATATTTATTTAGTAAGAGGGGGCTTTAGTATTATTACTAGAATGTTAAGGGTCTTATACTTCCCTAGGCTTAATAACCCTATTATAATTAATAATAAATATTAAAGTTATCTAAGCTATTATTATATTAAATAATAATAAGGAGGTATACTTAAGTAAGTAGGGAGTTATTAATACTATTTCTTACTCTTATCTCTAAAGTTTAGGAATATTATCCCTAGAATCTTAAACTTTTAAATTAAGAGATAAAAAGAAGGGAAAATAAGAATAGATTTATAAATTATCAATTAAAATAAGTTATACTAAAGGAAACCTTATATATCCCCTAGATCTTTTATTTTAATATACTCCTTTTCTTTCTCTTTTATTATCTTAGGAATCTTAATACCTAGCTATTACTTAGCTTTTAAAGCTTTAATTACTTTCTCTAAATTCTTTAAATACTATTTTAATTATATTACTAATTATAGAAAATCCTTCTCTTTCTCTTAATTACTTTCTCTAGGTATTATAAGTTCCTCCTCCTCTTCTTTAGATATATTATTATTATACTTTTTATTTCTTAATATTAAGAAGACTTTCGCTAGGTTTCCTTCTAAATTAGATCTATAAATATCTAAATTACTTACTTCCTAAGGCCCTTTAGGAGCTTAAATAAATTTATAAGGTTAATTCTTATTAAATATCTTTTTAATAACCTTATTACTTACTAATATTACTAATTAATATAATAGAGTACTTAGAGCTTATAATAAGATATAGAAGGGGCTTTACTATTAGTAATCGAGCTTTTTAATAGATAATATATTAATAGAACCCTTAATATTAAATACTAGTACTAAATTACTTACCTCTAACCTCTCCTTCCTTATAGCCCTCTTATATTAACTATTATAATATTCTATAGCTTTCTTATATTAACTATTAATTATCCTTTTAGCTTATTTCCTATTCTTATTAAGTTATAGAAAGGCCTATAGATATATTTAAACCTCCTCTATTATTATTACTAAATCCTAATTAAGAACCCTCTAGGTTAGTGTTAGGGTCTTAATAGGAGTAATAAGCTTAAACCTAGATGATAAATAGAAAGGGCTAAAGCTAGTTAAAGTATAAACGCTCGATTAGTTTATAAATAGGGTAGTAAGAAGGTATAGTTAAGGGTTAACGTCTCTCTATCCTCTAGTATATATTAATAATATATAAGTAATTAGGTAATAACTAGTCTTAACTACTCTATTAGCCCTTAGGTTATATATAGATATTACTTTCCTCCTTATACTATACTTCGTATTAAACTTAACAATAATATCCTTATTCTCTAGGCCTCTATTAATAATAAGTTTAATATATAGTTTATAGTAGTAAATAACCTCTTTTTAGATAAACTTAGTAATCTTAGCTAAAGTTACTCTCTTAAGCTAGTAAGCTTTAGGCTATCCTATTAATAGATCCCTTACCTTAATAAGATACTACTTACCTACTCTCTATATATCTAATAAGATCCTTATAAAGGGTAGTCCTTTTAGAGAGCTATAGGTTCTTATATTATCTATATATTAAGCTCTCCTCTTTTAGTAAATAGGGTAACCTTTTAGGGATTTACTAATCCCTATATATATACTAGCTTAGATATAATAATTAAATAGTCTCCTTACTATAACTTACTTATCTTAATAACTACTCTCTTTATAAGCTTTTATAATTAGCTTCTTCTACTACTTAGGATTATTAATAATTTATTATAATATTAGCTTTTGATTTATTAGTCTAGTAAAAAGCAAGTAGTTTTAAATATAATAATCTAATACTTTAGTCTTAAAGTTATAATACCTTACTAGTGAAATTCCTAGAGAGCGTCTCTATATTATTAAATAATAAGTGATTTATTAAGAATATATTAAATAGGTTTATAAATTATTAAGAAGTATATCTAGGATATCTATTATATTACTAATAACCTCTATATTTCCTATTAAGACCTCCTCTATATATTACTTATTACTATAGCGTTAAGCTTTATTAAAAAAAAAACTAGCTTCTATATCTATAAAGAAGATCTATAGATTAATCTAGGAGTTAATCTCCCTCTTAGCTTCCTAATTAATAATATTAAAAAATACCTAGGGTTTTTATAATAAGCTATCTACTACTATAGTTTAAGTATTATAAATACATTATACCTTAAAGTTAAATATTTAAATCTATATAATCTAGTAAATAATAAGGGTTCTTAGGAGGTTTATAGCTAATCTACTAAGTTATATAACTAATATCTAAGCGTTTATCTCTAGGATAAAGTATTATCTATATAAATAGTTATATACCGTTTTTAAAGCCTTTAGAATATTATATAATTCCTTCTTCCTAGCGTTATATAATAGCTCTAGTCCTAACTAAGTACTAGTCTTAAAGCAAGAGGCTATATACTAGTTATTAATAAATTATCCTAGGACTCCGCCCTATTTTTTATTACTAATATTGATTATAAGGTAGATATCTCCTCCTTTAGGGCTATAGTTTATAATAACGAGGATTAGGGCCCTTATAAGTATTATTTTTAAGGTATCTATAGCTATTTATTACTTCTCCTCCTAGCTAAATAAGGTATTTTTCTTAAATAAGTTAATAAGTAGCTTTATAATAATAGAGTAGCCCTTTACCTAGGATCTATAGAACGTTATAATCTAAAAGAAAGCCCTTAACTCTATTAAATTAATATTAATAGCCTATTTATAGATCTTAACTATCTTCGCTTCCGCTAGATAACGCTTATTAGTACTATAAATATAGCTAATAACTATTACTACTTCCTAAGCTTATTATAACTTAACTACGATTATTATATACTCTACTAGCTCTAAATCAACTAGGACCATATTAATATTCTATAAATATCTTAAAATAAATCTATAAATCCCTAGATAAGACTTAATCTCTTTTTTATTATATTATAAAGTTAATTCTTTAATAGCGATATTATTAAGGAAGGCTTTATAATAGCTAGGGATAAGGTTATAAAGGATTCTAATTATAACTTATATAAATTAAGTAACTAAGTTCGTTACTCCTTAAGGTAATATATATATCTATAGTAGTCTAATAAGTAATATAAATATTATTAAGTCTCTACTTATAAGGTCTAAGGGGACTTAGTTATATCCTAAGAAGTCTAGTAGTAATAATAGTTAATATATAGCAAAGTCTTCTAAAAGATCGTCCGCTAAAGGGGGTAGTGCTACGTCTCGTATTATAACTATATTTATCTTAGTTACTAAGTTAATAAGCCTTATTTTATTATCTCTCTTTTATATAAAGAGGAATAGATTATGATAAGCTATATAACTTTACTTAAGGGTTCCCTTCTTTAGTCTATCCTTTAGAAATATAATAATACCTTACTCTAATCCTCTTAGTATTAGGATTCCTTTTATTTACTATACCTTATATAATATTATTTAAATTATTTATAGAGGTATAATAAAAGGCTATTAGGATAGGATAAGATAGACTTAGCTGCGCAACTTTTAGAAAACTCCCTTAGCGCACGGACCTGTTATAGGAAGACTATAGAGTAGAGTATAGAGGAGAGGAGCGTAGCAGACTTTAGCATAGCATATATATTATTATAATTAGTACCTTAATAATCCTATACCTCGGTTTTTAGTATTTTCTTAGCGAATTAGCGCCCGATTTAGATAATATCTTTTAATTAGATCTATAAATTATTTTATATATCTTTTAAGCCTATTTTTTAATATTCTTACTTATTTATAGGTAGAGCTATATTGTTTATTATCTTTCTAGTTCTTATTAGTTCTAGCCCTTTCTAATAATACCTAGAGGCAGATCCTTTTACTCTTTTTAATAGCCTTTATAAGCTTCTTAGAGAGTTAGGTACCTTCGCTATATCTATATATCCCCGCTATTAATAGATATACATACGTAATTAATCCACTTCGAAGGCGATAATAACTTAAGAAATTTATAAGTAACGAATAATAACGATATAAATAATAATAAAAACGTAATTTAAAGAGAGGAAGATATTCGCAAACCTACCTTAGTTCTAAGGGAATAGTAATAGCTATACTTCCTTATAGAATTAAAGTAGGAACGATATAGACCCTAAAATCCTCCCTTTCTCTCTTTTTATACTATTAGTAGGTTCTAGCGAGTATATTCCTTTCCTTACCCCCTTATATATTATTATAACCGCTATTATTTAACTAGTAAGTTATAGCTAATATAGCTAAGATAGCTATATATAATACTAATATAGAGATTAATAGTCTTACTAAGCTAATAAGTATAGCGAGATTAACTAGATTAGTAACTAGAGACTAACGAACCCCTTACTATTATAGCCCTAAGTGCTAAGAGCGACGTGCTAACTTTTAAGAGATATTAATATAGTAAAGCTATAAATTCTTCTAAAATAAGAGCGTTATTAGGAAGACCTTTCTATATTAAGTAATAAGACTTAAAGTAGATCTATAATAGCCTAGAGTAGTAAGATCGAGGTTACTAGACCTTTCCTATATTTATTTAGTTATTTAGTTTATACTATTTCCTTTTTCGTTTTATTTAAAGAAAGTTATAACTATTTACTTTATCTTTCTATTTAGAAGATATTATAATAATAATTTTACTTTATTAACTAGAAGACTCTATTACTTTAACTATATAATATCAACTTCGATATTTATAAACCTATAAGTATTATATCTTCTTCTTTCTTAGCTAACTTAGATACTAGATCCTCTTCTAATAAGGGGAAATAGCCTAAAGAGAGATTTATAATAGCTTTATTTAGTAAGATATAACCTTATACTATAGGATAGCTAGCTTCTAATAATAATATAGATAGGTCTATAAATCCTATCTCTAAGATAGGAATAACGCCCTTAAGCACTCTATATTCCCCTAAAGGAAGTTATACTAATCAGGATATTATAGCCCTTACTAATCTCCTTATAAGACGCCCTACTATTAGAATAATAACTCCTTATTATAAGAGTATAGCTATAGGCCTAAACTAGGAAAGGCTAGAATACTAAAACGTAGGTATGCGTAGTTATATTAAACTATTGCTTAACCTTCTAAGTTTCTAGCTTATAGAGTTTTCTTAAGAGTATATATATTTACTACTAATTCGCTGATATTCTACTAATAGCGTTAGCTCTATATCCTATACCCGCTATTATTCCTTATAATTACCCCCCCTCTAAAGCCTTAGTCCCTAAGGCGTACTAGTGGGGTAATATAGCTCTGCGTTATTACGGATATTATTACTAATTATAGAGTCGTATCTCTACGCCTTTATTATATTATTTACTCTCGCCCTCTCTACTAGATCTAAGTAGTTATAGTAAATAATATATTTTCATTTTCCTAGCGTATTATAGGTATTTTTAAATTTCAATTATTACTATTATGTTTTGATTATTTAGTAATAGTTATATAACTATTTAGTAGTATATAACTAGTAATTATTTAGCCTTATTACCTAGCGACTTAAAATATAAAAGGGTATCTTCTTTTTAAGGTCTCTAACTTAGTTAGAATTTCTCCTCTTTATAATCTTTTTTAATTTAGCTACCTCTCCTATTTTAGCGCCTATTTTATAAGCCTTTATTATAATTATTCAGTACTTTCCCTTTTCTCTTCTAATCTTACGTCTATCCCTCTCTAGCTTCTTACTAATAGCTCTCTATAATATCTTATATTATATATATAGGCGCGGTTCTTATAAAATACCTCTATAATCCTAAGATTCTTTCTAGCGATCTTACTAGTAATACTAATAGTAGCTATTCTTACCTTAGCTATCTTTATAAAATATATTAGGATATTATCTACTTTCGCTATATATATAGCGAGTATATATAGAAGTAGGTCTATTATAACTTTAATAAAAAAATATACTACTATAAGTCTCTACTAATTCGCTAATAGGTTGCTATATATTAACGTTTTTTAGGTCCCTTAGGAGCTTTAGGGTATAGCCTAGATAACTTAGAATATATTCTACTAGATCTAGATCTAGTAGTATAATAATATCCTAACCCCTCTTTATTATTACTATATTCTAGCTACGCTTAGTAACTATTTAGTAGTATAGAAGCATATTACTAAGCTTATCCGCGATCCTACTACTAGTAGTAATAGCTATAATATAGAGTAGCCTTAGCTCTAGGAGCTCGCCTCTATTTATAAGCACCTCGTACTTAATATCCTAGTCTATATAAGCTATTACTCGCTATTCCCTCGCTAATTATATCCTATTAACTACTAGGTTTTTAGTTAATACCCTTTATAATAGTATTAATATTCTTTAGCGCCTAAACGCTACCTAGCTAGTATATATTTATAATAATAATCCTATTAACTACCTCTATAATAAGATTAACTACCTACTTAATAAACCTTTAATAAAACTAGTCCCTAGGCGTGCTTATAAGTATAATATTACCTTTTTCCCTAGGTTTTATAAGGAGCTTTAGGAAAATCTCGCTAAGTATACTACTAATAATATCCCCTCTTGCTTTATTATTATTACTAGTGCTCGTCCTATCTCCCGCGCCTCCTACCTTAGTACCTCTACTAAGTATAGCTAAAGTAGTAGCAAAGAGTTAGTAAAGAAGACTAAGAGAGCTAAGGTTATTATTACTATCTCTAATAGTAATAGTTCTAGTAGCGAGTTAGGTAGTAGTTAGCCTATAGGTAGCGATAGTAGGGATACTAATAGCGCTAGTTTAGTAACTAGCTACTATAGTAGTTATAGTAGTATTACTCGTAGTTATAGTAGTTATAGTAGTCGCCCCCGTAGCTATCCTAAGAAGTCAATAGCTACTTAGATAGTTAGCTCTTTTCCCCTTTTATAGGATAATACCCCTTTTTACTATAGCTTTAGTAATAATTCGCTACTTAATTTAATAAATATTTTACTTCTAAATTAAGTTCTATTTCGTAGTCTCGTGGTTTATAATTACTAACTTATTATAATAGTTTTAGCGACTAGTCGTCCTACTTCTTATAAGCCCTCTTATATTATCTATTAAACTTATAAATAGCCTCTTATATATTCGCTAAGTTCTCTATAGGTTCTTATATATTATATTCTATAAGCTATCCTACTTACTTAAATAAGTACTATATATTATTACTAACGCCTTGCTATATAATAATCTCTTTAACCTCTTATTCCTCTAGCTCGTCCTTAAGCTTTAGGTATATAGGCGAGCCTTTGCTACTTACTTAGCGATTATCCTATAGTTCTAGTAAGGTAATTAAGAACATATTATATATCCTTTAGTATTATAGTAGTAAATAAACTCTATAAGCTTACGTACTAATTAGTTCTATAATAGCTACCTATATAAACCTAAGCGCTAGTTTTTTATTCTTAAACTAGAAGTTCTTTATTAATAGCCTAATAACTTATCCCTAATAGTAGGTTTATTCGTTATACCTTATATTATAATACTTAGCTTACGCCTTAGTAGCTTTCTACTACTATTCCTAGGCCCTCTTACGAAGCTTTAAGATATATTTAATTCGCTCCCTTATACCCTATATTATAACCCTATTCGCAGGGGTTATATATTCTATATAACGTAGGTAGTAGCTATATAGGGCTTCTATTAGTAAATAGCTAGTAGTACTATAGTAATTATTATTATATATAAACTTAGCCTCGGGTAGCTAGATAGCTTATTCTTATAGTAAGTTACTAGCGTATACTTATAGATACTTTTCTAATATCTAGTATATCCTTTTAGATTACTTATTAGTCTAGGGGTAATATATAGTAGAGAGGCGGCGCTTAATAACCCTCTCTCTTATAAATTCCTTATAAGATTAGCTAGTAAAGAGCTTATCTTAGTTACTAATAATACCCTCTAGGGTACTAAAGCAGTACTTAACCTATTTATAGATAATCCGCGCTAACTTAGTAGCTATTAGCTACTTTATTATTAGGATAAATATAGTAAACTTAGTTATCTAGTATATAATAATAAGAACTACGTTATACTCCCTGCCTTTATACTAATAGCTTAGTAGTAGTCTAGTAATAAAGTCTATACTAATTTCCTAAAATAGGTGTACTAGTAGGGGTAGTAGGTATAACTTTCTATAGGGCTTACGCCTCGGAACCCGGATCCCTTAGTATATATAGCACCCTATAATATAATTATATACGTCTATAGCTAAGTTTAGCTAGTAGAACTTCCTCGAGATTAACTTAGTAGTCTTATTTACCCCTATATAACCCGCCCTGCGGTTATTATAGTATTAGCAAAGGATTTTAAGTCTTAGGGACCTCTCCTAGGGTATTTCTCACCTTCCCTTATAGAATAAGGTTCTATAGCTATTAATTATATAGCCCCTATAATCGCTAGCTAGTCTATATACCCTCTCTAATTAGGTCTAGTAGTATAAGTTATTAGCTTATAGTCTACGGATAAGACTTTCTATCGCTTTAGAGGGTTACTAACTATACGCTATTTCGCTTATTATAAGCTCCCTTATAGCTTAGCGTAGGATATACTACTATGCTATAGTAACCCTAGCTCTAAGCGAGTCCTCTAGGTTAGTAACCTCTTACTAAGCGTTCTCTATATCTTCCCTTACTCTTTAGTATTAGGTTACTATAGCTATTATAGTTATAGTAATATTAGTATGCTATAGAGCGCTATACTAACTAGAGACTAAGGCGTCTCTACCCCTAGAGCTATCTATCTAGAAGGGGCGTCGTTTTATACTAGCCCTTATAGCGTTAATAAATACTCTTAAGGTCTCTATATTACTTTATAAAGTAGTAATACTTATCTAGAGGTTTACTAGTAGGTTACTAATAAACCCTAGCTTCCTTACTAGGGTTAGGAGTATATTATTATATTTTACCTCCCCCTCTATATAGTCTAGCCTCCTAGATAGCCTATCTACTAGGTTTATAACCCCTAACTTATACTCTATATTAAAGTTAAACGCTAAGAGTTTATATACCTATCTAGCAAGCCTTCCCTAAAGGTCCCGCGCTAATATACTAATAACTCCCTTTAGCGCCTAGTAATCTATTAGGACTATAAACCTTTTTAATATACCCTAAAGGTAGTAAGCCTAGTAGTCTAGGCTTTTAACTATAGCGAGAAGCTCCTATTAGCTTGCTCCCTAATACTACTTAGTATTATTAAGCTTCTATAAATAGTAAGTAACTAGTTACTACTAGCTATTAATATATTATAATAGGATATTAGATATAGCTTTTATAAAAGCATCCGTTTTAACCCTTATTTTATAAGTTAGGTCCTAATATTAGAGAATATTTACTAAGTAGAAGGTAGCTTAGAGCTATTTAAAGGCCTATTAGGCCTCCTCTAGCTAGTAAAATTTGCTTCCCTTCTTACTATTCTCGCTACCTTTTAGTAGGGATATTATAGGGGCTATAATACCTAAATAGCTTATAATAAACTTATAGTAGAAATTATAGAATCCTAGGAAGACTTAGATCTCCCTATATATCTTAGGTAACTTCTATTTAGTAATAGCTTAGAAATAGGTTTAGTCTATTAATATACCTTTAGGTATAATAATATACCCTAGGAACTCTACTTATTATTAGTAGAGCTTATACTTACTAAGCTTTGTATATAGCGCTTACTAGCAAAGCTTATAGAGTACTTAGCGAAGGTCCTTTATATACTACTCTCTTATCTTAGAGTAGATTATAATATTATCTATATAAGTAATATAATAAGTATCTAGTAACTTAGCAAGCACTTAATAAATATATACCTAGAACATCGCTAGGGCGTTTATAAGTTTAAATAGTATAATAGTATATTTAAAGTACTTATAATAAGTCCTAAAAGCTATCTTCTAGCGGTCTTCTAGCTTAATATAGATATAGTAGTATATATCTTAAAAGTTAATTTTTAAGATCTATTTCGCTCCCTAAAGCCTATCTAATAGCTTATTAATAAGAGGGAGTAGATATTAGTTTTTTAGTATTACTTTATTAAGGCCTTAATAATTTATATAAAGGTATAAGGATCTATCCTTCTTAGGTATAAAGAGAATAGGGGCGCCTACCTCTATTATTAAGGGTTAAATCCGCTTTATTACTTAATTATTAGTAATATATTAGCAGAGCTCCTCTAGCTAGTACTTATTTAGTAGGTAGATAGGCGTATATAGAGGTTTCTTCCCTTTAACTAAGTTAATAGTATATTCTATACCCTCTAGGGCTAGGTATTCCTTTACTAACTACTTATTAAATATTACCTATTTATTAAGTAGCTCTAGTAGTAATTCTACTTTGCCCTCTAAGGTATCCTCTTCGCCTAGGGCCCCTATTAGTAGCTTATAGGGGGTAATATTCCCTAATATATATATAATATAAGCCTTCTAGCTATTCTTAATAACCTCTTATATAAATACTAATAGCTTAGCAATACTAAGGCGCTTATATCCCTAGGTATTTATCTAGGTATTAATTATAATACCCTCCCTTCTTATAGAGTATTATAATAGGAGGAGGTCCCCTGCTCCTTTAGGGTGGGGAGCCTTAGTAAAGAGTTACTATATCTTCCTTATTTATCCCCTTAATTTAATAAGGAAGAAGGTTAACTAGTATATATTCTAGCTTATTATAGAGGACCTATTAAACCCCTCTAATATAGGGGTGCGCGCTACTATAGGTTATAGTTATAGGGACTTTACTAGTTAACTACTAATAATATTAACTTAGGAATAGGAATTTATATCTACTACTACTTCTTATTTAGCGACGTTCTAGAGAATAATTACCTATCCCTTTATAATATCTCCCCTTAGGAAGGCGTCTAGTTTTAATATAACTATAGGGGTTACTAATATAATCCCCTAGCTTATTTTTCTTCTAATAGGTCGAGTTCCTTAACCTCCCTTATAGATTAGATTATATTAACCCTCGCCTTCTTAGTAAATACTTAGTATCCTATTAGTATTCTATTCGCACTTTATTAGTTATCTAGGTAGTCTACCCTCCTATACCCTTTCTTCTTATAGCTAAAGTATACTAAGGGGTTAGATATTATAGGTTATATATTAGGGCTAAACGTAGGCTAGCCCCTATTAGATCCTTATAGTATACTACTAACTAGTTAGTAAGGTATTAGGCTCTAGGTACCTCGCGTAGTTCTATAGCTAGAGCTCTACTAGCCCCCCCTTTAGCTTATCCTTACTATAGGGGGGACCCTTAGTATATACTCTTTACTTATATATCGCTTTCTGCTTTTACTCTATAGGGTCTTACTACCTTATTAGTAATATATCTCCTATAGGCGTTCTACTTCTATAGCTATACCCCTTAGTCTCTATATTTTAACCTTCTAATATTTAAGCTCCCTATATAAAAAGGGGGCTAGTTAGAAGTATAGTATATAGGCCTTAGCCTTACTATCTTCTATATTAACTATACCTAAGTTCTAATATATTACTAACTATTTAATAAAGAACTATATTAGTAACTATATCTCCTTCTACCTTATTATATCTAGCTTTTTATAGTACCTCTGCTCTTAAAGCTCTAAATTAATATATTATTAGTAAATAAACGCTATAACGTTAGCCTAAGCTAGGTCTCCTTCTAGCCTAGCCCTATAATATTACTACTAGGTCTATAGGGATAAGCTTATTTTTATAAGCGCCTATTAGATCTATTACTCTAGCGTATTACTAGTATATAGGTAGTATCTATCTTTAACTACCTAGATCTAGTTACTAACCTAGTCTATAGTAAAGTCCTTACCTATAGTATAGTAGTTATATATAGGGGGTTTCTTATATTCTCTCTATAGGTGCCTTATTACTAGGCGGTTAGTAAGTTCCTATAGTAGGGTAGTAGTTTATTCCTTATACTACTACTATTATAGATATATTTACTCTATAAGGCTCTCTTATTTTCTCTATAGTAATCCTATTACTTAGGTAAGGATACCTAAGACGCTAGCTTCTTAGGGGGTCTTAGGCGGGGTACCCTATTAGCTACTACTTGCTATTTATTTACTAAGCGAGGGTAGGTCTACTTGCTCTAGCGCTATCTAGGACCGGGCCCGCCCCCTTAGGGTTATTCCTATTATATTATTACTAGGGTTATCCATCCCCCTATTATAGCGTCCGCGCTATATTCCTTATATCTTAGGGCTTAGCGATTAACCTATATTATATTAGCTAAGACCCTATTAGTTATATTCTATATACCTAGCCTGGAGTTCGTTATAGTTAAACTCCGTTACTAATTTATTAGCGTACTATTACTAGTTCGTTTTAGATATTCTATTTAGTACTAGTTTCTTAAATCGAGGTAGAAGTAATAGAGTTATAAGAGTATAGCTATAGGCCTAAACTAGGAAAAGCTAGAATACTAAAACGTAGGTATACGTAGGTATATTAAACTATTACTTAACCTTCTAAGTTTCTAGCTTATAGAGTTTTCTTAAGAGTATATATATTTACTGCTAATTCGCTGATGTTCTGCTGATAGCGTTAGCTCTATATCCTGTACCCGCTATTGTTCCTTATACTTATTTAACTAGAGCGCCTAAGTTTATTAGGACTAATATCTCCGACTTTATTACTAATTATAAGAGCCTTTCGAACCTTTACTATAAGACTAATAATAATATAAAGAACGAGGTCTATATATATAGCTCTAGTAACTATTAAGATATAGTAAAATCTTATATTAGTAAAGCTAAGACCTAGAAGAAAGCTATGGAGAAACTTCTATATTAGTTCGGATTCGTAGACCTAAAGTCTTATTAGGACCCTAATAAAGACCTTTAGAACCTAGTTATAGGATCTTATATTAAGGATAATAACCCTTCCTAGGTTATAATATTAATTACTACTATTTAATAGCTTTAATAGAGAGCTATCTAGTATAGAGACCTAGAACTTGCTAATATTAAGCTTATTTATATTACTTATTACTATTTTTTAGAGAGAGCTATAAGAGCTATAGCCTAAAGTCTTAGCTACTAGCCTATTAAGGTTATTTTAAAGTAGTAGGTTATAATAGAAGACGCCCTAATTAAATAGTTTACTACTTACTAGGAACTCTAGTAGTTATCTAGCCTTATTAAGCCTAAACTAATAATAACGCTTTAAGTCCCTATAAAGATAATTCTAATAAGGTAGAGAGCTAAAGCTAAGGAACCCTCTATAGCCTAGACTACTAGCTTAATTATTA
>JAVHLU010003093.1:0-13368 GCA_036785755.1 Colletotrichum ledebouriae
AGTTAAGGGATAAGGATAAGGAAGAGGGAGAGGTATAAAGCCCTACTTATAGAGCTTCTTATACTTCTAGCTATAAGAACCTCTTAGGAAAGACCTCTTTAGTTAAGGAGTTACTTCTTATATAGTAATATTCGCAGTACCTTACTAGAAGGTCGACCTTTTAGGTTAAGGAGTTATCTTATATAGTAGCTTTCGTAGCACCTTTAGCACCTTACTAGAAAGTCGACCTTTTAGGTTAAGGATTATATAGTAGCTTTCGTAGCACCTTGCTAGTAGGTTTAGCGAGGGTATTATTATAAGAGCCTTAGTAGCCCGTTTAGCTCCGATATAATTAGCCCTAGTATAGCGCGCGTCTAACTTTATATAAGGGTTTACTTGCGAGTAGTAGGAATATATAGGGTTCTTATATTATTTTCTTTAACTAGTAGAGGGTATAGGTTAAAATACCTATATAGTATTTCCCAAATTATGCCTGCGAACTAAGTGAATTTGTTATAGTCTTTTTACGAAGGGGCTGCGGCGTAATTCCAAGCTCAATATAGTCTCTAATATATCGAATAGGCTAGAGCTCTAATTCGAGAAGGATTACTATCTCTATATTTTAGTAGTATAACTTTAAGCGATAGCGTATTATTCTCTAACTCTTAAATCCCCTTAGTTACTCGATATATATCTATAATTACTATAGAGTTCTATAACTTAACTATTAATAGTAATATAGCTCTGCGAGATACCCTATTAAGCTAAGAAGACTTTAAGAAAGTACCATTCTTCCCTTTATACCCTCCTACTCCTTTACTTATAGATAATAATATAGTAGACTTTAGAAATAATAATAATATTATATTATTTCTTATGATAGATATTCCTCGACCTATTTATAAATTAGTAGTATTATCTAGGTCTACGTTATCTAAAATACTAGATAATAAGCTTAAATACCTTAGATATTAGCTTTAGTTATAGGTCTTATAGACGCTAAGTTATAGTATAACTATTAAATAACGCCTGAGAACTATACCTATAGACGTACTATTATATCCTAAGACGCTTAATCCTTTAAATAAGTATAACTATAGCTATATAGACTACGTCTAGTAGAGGGTTAACTAGTAGGATTAGATTAAGCGGAATATACCTAAGGGAACGTACTATTATAACTTCTTATATCTAATATAATAGAGTAGGTAGTTTTAGCTATACTAAGGATTAGAGTAAGATAAGGAGTATAATAAAGAGGAAGAGGTAGTAAGGCTATTAATAAGATATAACTTATAGTAGAAGATAGTTAAACCTAAGGGACCTTCTTAATAATAAGATCGCCCGCTTAGAAGACGTTATTAATAAATTAGATCTATAAATAGAATTTATTTACTATTTCTATAAAGTAGTTTTATTTATTTCTTAAGACTCTCTTTAATAATATTATAAAAAGTCTCGAGGGGATAATTAAAATAGAATAAGATAGACCTAGCTATATAACCTTTAGGAAACTCCCTTAGCGCCCGGACTTATTATAAGAAGACTATAGAGTAGAGCGTAGAAGAGAGGAGCATAGCGGATAAGAAGATAATATAAAAATATTATTATAATTAGTACTTTAATAACCCTATACCTCGTTTTTTAGTATTTTCTTAGCAAATCCGCGCCTAATTTAGATAATCTCTTTTAAATAGATCTATAAATTATTCTATATATCTTTTAAGCCTACTCTTAATATTCTTACCCGTTTATAGGTAGAGCTATATTATTTATTATCTTTCTAGTTCCTGTCGGTTCTAGCCCTTTCTAATACTTAAATATAATAAACCTCCTTAAAAGGGTTTATTACCTTTAAGGAAAAAACCTTCTAAAATTATAGACTTTTTACCTATAAACTTTACTTATTATATAAACTATATCAATTAGTAGTATAACCTTAATAATTAGCTATATCCCCTTATAACTAAGGATATCCCTTATAATTAAAGAAGGTACCCAATTATATAAATACCTAACCCTATTAAGATTATATAAAGTAGTATCTTAGTAATTAATACCTATAGATATTATATATTATTAAAAGCCTCTAAACTCCCCTTTTCCCTTAACTAGGAAATATTAATAAGAGATATTAACCTTTTATTTATTTCTCTTAACTAGGAAATATTAATAAGAGATATTAACCCTTTATTATTTCTCTTAATTAGAAGATATCTGTAAAAGATATTAAATCTTAAAGATTTCTTTAACTAAGGAATATCCTAAAAAGATAATAAATCTTATTAATAATAATACCTTATAAGCTACTTTCTAATTAAAAGGTTAAAAAAGGTCTTAAGTCTAACTTTTTAAAACTTATTAACTATTTAATTATTATAAACTTTATAGTAGCGCTTAAGTAATACCCTAATAAGTTCTATATATTACTTGTTTTCACTAAGTATACCCTCTATAGGTTAGCTATAAAAATAAATATTATAGCTATTACTTATAAGGATTCTAAATAATATTTAATTAATTACTATATATATATTTAAAAGGTATTATTATATAAAGAAATATATAAGACTACTTAATATATTTAAGATAAGGTCTGAAGGGTATAAATAATAAACCTATAGCTATTTATTAATACTATTAGATAGTAATATTATATTAACCTCCCTTATTATAATTAATATATTAAGATAGAGACTAAATAGAGCTAGATATTAGATCTAATACTCCTTTTTAAAAAGGATAAAGAGAGAGGAGGCTATAAAACCCTAAGAGCTAAAGCTATAAATAATCTAGATACTTTAAAACCTATATCTAAACTTAATATAATAATAATTCCTAAAGCTTTCTTAGTACTTCTATTAACTCTAGAGGAGTATAATAAGCTTAGATAAAGTTTTATAAATTCTCTATAACCCCTACTTCTTAAACCTATGTTAAAGGATATTACTATTATATTAATACCTAAGCTAAGTCTAAATATATTCTATATATTATTCAAGGAAAGTAAAGATATATCTACCTTATTCCTAACCTAAGGAAAGGGATTAGATAGCCCTATTATATTTAAGATAAGTAACTTATAAAGTTGTTTAAATATCTATAGCTAGGGTAAGTAATATAATAAAATAGGCTTATAGGAATCTAAAGCTAGATTATTAAACCTTAAGAAAAGCAAAGGATATAATTAGTATACTAAATATATAGAGAATAATTTATTATTACTACTACTTATACTACCTAGAGACCCTAGTAATAGAGGTAATAATTATAACCCTAAAGGCTAAAATAGTAGAGGAGGTAGCCTAGGCTATAATAGTAGTAATAATTAAAGTAATTAATATTATTAATTACTAGCTAGACTAAGAGATATTATTAAACCTTTATCTAACCCTTATAGGTTCTTAGTTAGCTATAACTTTCCTCTATTCCTTCTCTCTATAAATAAGGAAGGGGTAATATAAATAATAGCTAGTATATTAGTTACTAAGCCTAGGTATAGTACTCCTCGCTTTAAGACTAATATAATTACTTTATTCGATCTACCTTTATATAATAATAAAGTTAATATAGTATATATTAGTAGTAATTTAAAAACTATCTACTAGAATATATACTATTTTATTAATACTATTAATAACTATATTAAGTTAGATAATAAGAACTAAGCTATAGCTACCCTTAACTTTTATTAAACCCTACTAAGATATATATTAGACTAGTACTATACTAACCTAACGTTAGATACGAAGGCGGAACCTAAGGATCCTAATTATAAATTAGACTATGAGAAAGAGTTATTACTCAAAGTTTTTATTTACTATATAAAATTACTAAAGTATATTTGATAAAGGAGAGGTATACTTTATATAATATATATAATTAATATAATATTTAATACTAGATAACTAAGGTTACTTAACTTTATAAGGATATTAAGAAGAGCAAAGCTAAGGTATTAATTATTATATATAATATAATAAATACAAAACTAGTTATTAGTATTCCTTAACTAATATAGTCCACGTAGTAGGCGAAAAATATAGGTGAAAAATCTATATTTTCGGAAGGTTTTCTCATTAAAGGCGATAAGCCCTTTTATAAGGGTTAACGCGTTTAGGTATATTTAACGTATTAAATGCGTTAAACGCGTTAGGCGCTCTTAAGCGGGATAACCGCGCTAAGCGCGTTTAGTATTAATTACTTATATAAGAAGAGAAGGGTATTAACTACGATATATATTATAAAACTTAATTTATACCTTTTATTATAGTAATATACTAATAAGTAGAGCTATATTATTATATATAAATAACTTTAAGTAACCTCACTTCCTTTCTATTCTATATATTTTATTACGCCCTGCTTCAGGCTAAGGGAGTCTTAGGCGTAGCATTAGCTATCTTTAAGAGGTCGGGGTAGTCCTTATCCTCGTTATTAATAATCTCTTTAGCTATAGCTAGGAGTTAGTTAATACTAATACTATAAGTAGTAGCTAGTTAGGTATTATCTTTATATTACTCTAGGAACTAGTAATAAGATTTATTACTAACTTTAGGATATAACTTAGTAATACTATTATTTTTAATTATAGCGATTAAGGTAGTAAGGGAGGTAATATTAGTATAAAAGCCTTAAAGGTCCGCAGCGTATTTATATTAAAGGTTAGCTATATCTATAGCCTTAGGGTTATTAAGGTCTAAAAGGGTATAGATAGCGCCTATATTGTTACTATTAACTATAGCCTAACTAACGTGCGTATTATCCTTAGTATATATACTAAGAAACTCGTATTATAATATCTACCTAATAATAAAGAATAGTAATATAGCGCTAAATTCTAGGCTACTTATAATTTATTTAGTTATAAATAAGTTAAGGGCGTTGATATATATATATATAGACTAAGGACAGTTAAGCTATTCTAGATAAGGGTATATAGGATAAGGCGTTTAGTATAGTAAGTAGTAATAATATTAGTTATATTAAAGAAGTAGACGTGCTAAAGGTATATATTAATCACCTCCTAAGCGTTTAGGAACTTTATATAAGAACGGGTAAGGCGATAGAAGCTAATAATATAAGTATAGGATTACTAGTTAGTAATAATAATCTTCTTAACGCTAGATATAGCGTTAAGCGTCTTAGTAGCGCTAGGAGCGTTAGTAGCGTTAAAGGGGCTAATATTAGAGAAAGGGTTAATATTAGGGTAATTATCTAGGCTTATAGCTAATGCTATATACTTAGTAAATAACCTAGTAGTAAGGTATTATTTAGAGCTAAGGAAGCCTAGGCTCTCTTATATTAATCCCTTAGGGATAGTTACTATAATAAACTTAAACTTATTAGTAACTAACTTAATAAATTAGCCTAGGTTAAGAGTAATAATACTAATATTAGTAATATAACCCTTAGAGAGCGCTATAATTAGAGCGATCTAGGTTTCCTTATATCTATTAAGTAGGATAGAGACGTAGCTAATACGTTTACTATAGGCTTATATTCCCTTAATAGCTTTAAAAATATCTATTATATTAGGGGTACTAATACTAGTAGCTTACTTCTTAGGAGTAGCTATCTTATTAATCTTATTCTAAGTAATAGGAGATAATCTAGTACTAGTTATAATAATATTAGTTAATAGTTAAGGTTTAGTATATTTAGTAATGTTAATAGCTTAGTTAGATTAGCTAGTATTAAGGGATTATTTAAGCTAAGTAGCTTTAATAAGTTTATTAGCTTAATCGTATTTAGTAGTAATAGGTTTATTATCTCTACTTAAGGCCTCTCTAGACCTAATAGAAATAGGTAAGCTAGTAGCGTTAGTAGTATAATATAGGTTATATTTAAGGGATTTCTATATAATATTATAGAGAGATAGCTACTTAAGGTTTAAAATAGTATTAGGAAATTAGTAATAGAACTTAATTTAGTTTATAAATAGTAATTAGGTAGTAAGGTATATATTACTACCTAGGTAGATAACGAATAGGGTATTAGAAATATTATAACTAGTTTTATAATATTAGGTCTCTTAGCTAAGGGCGCGCTTAAAGATTTCTTAGTTATAGATATAATATCTAGGCTTTCTATAAGGGATCTAAATATTAGGTAAGTAATAGCAAATATAGTTAAGGGTAGTATACTTAGCGTTTTTATATCTAGAGCGTTATCTATTTATAGTAAAGTAATACCTAGGTATATATAATATAGGTTACTCTAATAGCGCTAAGCGCGTAATAATATAGAGCGTTAGTAAGGGTCCTTAATATCTAGGAGAGGATAATAGTAGTAAAGGGAGACGTATAAGTATAATAATAGTAAAGTAATAGGGCTAAAAGCGTTAATACTCTTCTATGAAATATATATATAGAGGGAAAAGTACGCTTAATACTAGATAGGTAAAGGTAGTAGTAATAACTAGTAGGGTTACCTAGTAATATAAATTTATTATATATATATATACTTAAGTACTAATTTTTCTTATTAGTTAAATAAGAGTAGGGATTAACCTTCTAGGAAGGAGGGTAGTTATATTTATAAAGGTTCTTATAGTACTAAGGGCAGAAGGTATTTAAGAGGGAAGGTATAATAGATATAGTTATCTTTACTAATAAGCTAGATATAAATATTACTATTATTAGGGTAGAGCTCTTAGATATACTAAGCGCGCTAAACGTCCTTATTTTATAATAAAGCCTTAGTTATAATACTCTTTCTAGTCTACTTATCTATTTAAGGCGCTTTAAGTAGTAGGTTCCTTATTTATAATATATATCCTATTATTTTACTAAGTTCTTCTAAAGCCTTCCTCTTAAGCGCCTTAGTAGTTTCTTACTAGGCTCTAATACTAGTTTAATACTTTATTAAATAGGTTTTTAAGCTTATACTTATCTATAGAGCTATTCTATCTCTTATTCCTTGCTTTTAAATATAGTAATAAGTTTATTTGTATTTATAGCGTCTTTATCTATTTAAATAATATATATTAGTAGGTAACCTTTCTACTTAATTAGATATTATACCTTTCCTCGCGCGAGGGTTCGCTTCTTAAGCATACTTTTAATCTTAAAATACTTATATACTTTAAGCTAATGAATATTATTATCTTCTTTAATATTAATTAGACCTTAGTAGTTATCTTAATAGTTAAATAGGTTATTACTAGGGGCTAGTACTAGTATAAGCTAGATAATAGATAGAACTAGATAAATGTTTTTATTAAGTAGAATATTAAGGTAGTATACTAACGTCCTAACGCGTTTAAGGACCTTAAATAGAATATACTAGTAGCTATACTTTAGGTTTAGTTATTCTAGTAGGTAATATCCTAATTCTATCTTAAGGTATACCTAGTCGCTAGGCTTAAAAATAACAAAATAATATTTTTATTATACTATTCCTTTATATATAGCTAGGCTACTATAATTAACATCTTCGCTTCCTCCTAGAAGATTTCGCAGTTTATCTTAGGATTAGTATTACTTAAGATATTTAATATGTTATTAGTATTCCTATTATATAGGATTTAGTTTAGTAAATAACTAATACCTTATAAGTAGGCGTTATTAAGGTTATATTAAAAGCTTAGTAGTAATATTACCTAGTTATTATTAACGAGGTTAAGAAAGTAATAAATAGCTAGTTCAATAGTTTAGTCCTTATGTTCTAAATACTATTAATTTAAGGATAATATACTATTTAGACTCTTAATTTAGTATATAATTTAGCCTATAGTACGGTCTAAAACCTTAATAAGAACTTCTAGTTATAATTAGATATAATAGCTTTTAGGATTCCCTAGTTACTATATTAGAGGTTATAAAGAAGGAGGCGTCCCTAGATCTTAGTAGTATATATTAAGTAACCTAGGATAAGAAGTATTACTTTAGAGAACTTATTAGTTATAGTAAGTATTATATCGAGTAGTAGCAAGTTCTCTACTTCGTATCCTAAATACCGTGAGGGTATTTTAGGAAGTCTAATACTAAAATCTATAGTAATTATATAGAAGGGAATAGCTAGCGTTAATATTAGCTATATCGCGCTAAGCGGTAGTTAACGCTCTATATTTATTATTCTATGTTATAGGTAGTTAGCTATATTGAGTTCGGAATCACGCTGCAGCCCCTTCGCAAAAAGACTATAATAAATTCACCTAGTTCGCAAGTATAATTTAGGAAATACTATATAAGTATTTTAACCTATACCCTCTACTAGTTAAGGAAAATAATATAGGAACCCTATATATTCCTATTACTTATAAGCAAACCCTCGCATAAAGTTAGACGCGCGCTATACTAGGGCTAATTATATCGGAGCCGAACGGGCTACTAAGGCTCTCGTAGCAATACCCTCGCTTAACCTTCTAGTAAGGTAAAGGCTACTATACGAGATAACTCCTTAACCTAAAAGGTCGACCTTTTAGTAAGGTAAATACTACTATATAAGAGATAACTCCTTAACTAAAGAGGTCTTTCCTAAGAGGTTCTTATAGCTAGAAGTATAAGAAGCTTTACTACGAGCAGGGCTTTATACCTCTCCCTCTTCCTTATCCTTATCCCTTAATTATATTAATACCTAACCCTATATATAAATATACTAAGCCTAAGTAAGGTATACCCTTTAGTATAAATAATATAGAGGGGGTTACTAGAAAGTTTAGCCTTAATATAATTAATAAAACCCGCTCTTTTATTAACTACTCTGCTATATATAGAGAGTATATTATTAGCATAGCCCTTAAGAGAGCTTACCTTAATACCCTATTAGGGGACTCTATAAGGTATAATAGTATTAGAGCTAAGTAAGTAAACTTAGTAGTAGAGGTTTAGTAGGTTATTATATATACTATAGAGTAGCTTTTCTTTAAGTAGGTCCTCTATATTACTAAGGTAGAGGTAGCCTAGGTAGCCTAGGCGAATATTAGTAAGTATAGCTTATGCTAAATAGAGAGAGCGTTACTAATAATAATATAGCTAGCGGACGAAGTAATAATAGAGGCGGTACTAGTAGCGCGGGTAGTGCGTAAGAGGAAAAGTTAATAGTTTCGTAGTCTATTAAATAATTAAAAACCACGTTGTTATTAATATAAAGTTAAAGATCGTGAGGCTATTAATAGGCATATATAAGTACGGCTATAGTTAGGAAAGTTACGATCACGTGACCGAAGGCTATATATTATTAGGAGGCGCGGAGTTAGAAGGTCTGTTATACTTAAGCAGGTAAAGTCACTATGCAGTGGCCAGAGGCCGGTAGTTAGCTATATAGTTATTAACTTATCGTTTGAGATATAGTATATAAAAGTATTTATTAATAGCTCTCTACGTTCGTTCCTTACTAAAGTAATAGTAATTATTATACGCTTCTTTAATAAGTAGTATTATAAAGTCTTTTGGAATATAGAGCCTTTATTTATTAATATAAAAGTTAATATAGTAAAGGAGACTATTATATATAACGAACTTAAGGTCTATATTATCTGCCTTTTTATAGAGTATTTTATATGCTCTACTCTAGGATTTAGAGTTAGTATATAATTAGATAAGCTTAGTCTTAAAGTTATTATTAAGAGATACCTCTATTATATAGTTAATACCTATTAGTATATTATCCTATATCTTATTAAGTTACCTAATATCTTTAATAGGGATTTCTATTAGAAGTAGGCGTAATAATATATCTATTATAATATTTAACGTTCTAGGGATATAATGATATACTAGGGAGAACTAGCTAAGATATTCTAATAATAACGTAAGTTATAAATTAGACCTCGTCTTATCCTCTAACTATAGCGATATTTACTTAATAATATTATACGTTACTAAATAATTAGTAAGTACTATTATAGGGTCTGATCTTAATAAATATAATATTAGCTAATACTTTCTTACTACTTATACTAAGTAAGTAACTTTAAGTTTAGTAAGTTAATACTTCTATTTAGCTTAGTTAAGGGCCTTACTAATATAAGTAATTAGGCGTATATTAGTATACTTAATAGGGTCGCAAGGTCTCTATTTAATATTATTAGCTAGCTAGAAGATTAGCGCGGAGTATCTATATTCCTTTAATACGTTAAGCTATATAAATAATTACTTATTAGGGTTATAATAGAATAAAGCGTTATCTACTATTAATATATTCTTAAAATTATTAAAGCTAGCTACTTCTTCTAGTATAGGTCTAAAACTTATTTTTTAATAAAAGACCTTTCTTATAGCGCCTTTATCCTTCCCTTAAGCTTAGGCTTAGGTAAGTAATATTATCTTATAGTATTAGAGTAGTTAAATATAATAACTATAGCGTAGTATTATATATTATAGAAAACTAGTTACGCCTATCTAATATTTAAGCTAGTAGAGGTTATGAGGGTACTTAATCTTCTTAATAGCGTTAATATAGTTCTAAGTATTTAATAGTCTAAATATATTAATAATAAAGCTAAGTAGCTTAATAGAAGGGTATCTAATAAATACCTTCTTTATTAAAAGCGAGAGTTAAATATTAACAAAGAGTTTAAGAATCGCGTTAAGGTGCCTAAGGTATATATTAAGGTCTTTTAAGGTAATAATAATATTATTAATAAATATATAGGTATATTCTTTATATAGTTATAGGAGTCTATTTATAACGTATTAAATATAGGCAGGCGAATTATAGAATCCTATAAGTACTACCTTTAAGCGTTCTTATCCCTAGTAGCTAACTATAGTAAATCGATCTTAATATTCCTTTTTAATAAGAAATTAATAGAAGAAGGATTGAGCGTTAACTATAGTAATCTATAGTTTATTATAAAGGCGTTTAATAACGTCTTACTATAATAATATAGTATATATTAGGGATTATAGCTTTATTAGGAGTATATAGGTCTATAACTATCCGACCTTTACGCTTCCTATTTATAATTCGCTATATAGTAAATATAGGGGCTCTAAATAATATAGGTCTAGTGTTACCCTATTTTATATAGTTTTAAGTATAGAGCTCGTCTAAAGTTTTATTAATAAGTTTCTTATCCTCTTTATTAATAGGATAAGGTTATTATCTTATATTTATATTCTACTATCTTTTAATAAATTTAACCTTAAGGTATTAACCTTTTAGAAGGCTAATTAGTCCTTAGTTATTCTAGATAATAGGGTAATATAATATAACCTCTTTAAGGTATTAAATAGCTTTAGCGTCTTAGTTATAGGTATATATACCTTCCTTAGTGGCCTCTGGCTACTGCATAGTGATTTTACCTGCTCAAGTGCAACAGACCTTCTAACTCCGCGCCTCCTGACAATACATAGCCTTCGGTTACGTGATCGTAATTACTAACTACCTTTCCTAACTACAGCTGCACTTATATATGCCCGTCATACTAGACAGCCTCACGATCTTTAACTTTATATTAATAATAACGTGGTTTTTAATTATTTAATAGACTACGAAACTATTAACGTTTCCTCTTGCGCACTACCCGCGCTGCTAATACCGCCTCTATTACCGCTTCGTCCGCTAGCTATGCTATTATTAGTAACGCTCTCTCTATAGTAAAGCAGTTAGCGCAAGCTATACTTACTAATATTCGCTACCTAGGCTACCTCTACCTTAGTAATACGGAGGACCTACTTAAAGAAGGGCTACTCTATAGGGTATATAATAACCTGCTAAACTTCTACTACTAAGTTTATTTACTTAGCTCTAATACTATCGCGCCTTATAGAGTCCCCTATAGGGGTATTAAGGTAAGCCCTCTTAAGGGCTATATTAATAATATACTCTCTATATATAGCAGAGTAGTTAATAAAGGAGTAGGTTTTATTAATTATATTAAGGCTAAACTCTCTAGTAATCCCCTCTATATTATTTATACTAAAGGGTATACCTCGCTTAGGCTTAGCGTATTTATATATAAGGTCTAGTGCTAATATAGTTAAGGGATAAGGATAAGGATAAGGGAGAGGTATAAGACCCTGCTCGTAGTAGTAGAGCTTCTTATACTTCTAGCTATAAGAACCTCTTAGGAAAGACCTCTCTAGTTAAGGAGTTACCTCTTATATAATAGTATTCGTAGTACTTTTAGCACCTTATTAGAAGGTCGACCTTTTAGGTTAAGGAGTTATCTTATATAGTAGCTTTCGTAGCACCTTGCTAGAAGGTTTAGCGAGGGCGTTTCTAGGCTATAAGAGCCTTAGTAGCCCGTTTAGCTCTAATATAATTAGCCCTAGTGCGGCGCGCGTCCGACTTTATATAAGGGTTTGCTTACGAGTAGTAGGAACGTATAGGGTTCTTATATTATTTTCCTTAACTAGTAGAGGGTATAGGTTAAAATACCTATATAGTATTTCCTGAATTATGCCTGCGAACTAGGTAAATTTGTTATAGTCTTTTTGCGAAGGGGCTGCAGCGTAATTCCGAGCTTAATACCTTCCTTAGTAATAACTACTAGTAAGCTTTTAAGCTTAGTTATACCTATCTTATTATTTAGGTTAATATTCCTTTTATAGATATCTCTACGATTTAGCGTTATATTATCCTTTATTACGCTTTAGTTAGTAAGCGCTTCCTTACTAGTTAGGTTAGAGATCTCTACTTATTTATTAACTAATAGTTCTAGTAGCTAAATAAGTATTATAAGCTTGTAACCTAAAAAGTTAAAAATAGCGTAATATATTAGATCCTTATATAATAATATTAAAAAGGCTATTTATAATTAATTATAAGTCTTTAGCTTAAGGTAGCTATTAGACTTAAAGAGCGCTAGGGTCCTAAGTTTAGTACTGCGTTTAATCTTTAAAAAGGTAAGGAGTATTATTAATAATAGGAATAATTAGTAAATTACGTATATATATATATATATACCCTTTATGCTTTAGGCTAAATAGAAGGGACTCTATTTTACTAATAATATATTAATTTAAATAGTAGAGCGATTATATAGCGCGATAGTTATATTTCCAATAGTATATATATTATAAACCTTTAAAGGGATTTTTAAATAGATCTAAGAAGGAATTTAAATATTATTATAAGATATAATCTAGACGTATAATTCTAAGTTTAGGATATCGAGCCTATTAGGTATATTAAAGTCTTACCTTATAAGTAGATTAGTATTTAAATAAGAGATAAGCTATATACTTATATAGAGCTTAGTAGTTATTATATAACTATTAGGTCGTTATCCTTATATAAGAATCGAGAAGGTTACCTAGGTAATAGTCTTAAGGCTTCTAACGCCTTAGAGCTTAAATACCTTAGGTTCTCTTAAGCTCGGAATTACGCCGCAGCCCCTTCGCAAAAAGACTATAACAAATTCACCTAGTTCGCAGGTATAATTCGGGAAATACTATATAGGTATTTTAACCTATACCCTCTACTAGTTAAGGAAAA